>CM044562.2:14272571-14512571 GCA_024416835.2 Perccottus glenii | reverse complement strand
ACAACTGATAATGCAGCCCTCCTTTTGCTCTCATCTCCCGCTTGTGTCAGAAGTAATTTTCTTCCCATCTCTCTCTTGGTCCCCTTTCTCCAATTTCTCCCTCATTTCCTCCTCACCTTTTTTTTAATATCTTATCTATCCTGGCTCTTCTCCATTCTGCGTCCTTCATGCTGTGTCTGCTGAATTTGATCAGTCTTTCATGTATACCACAGCCACACTATACGTTGCACACCTTCCGCTCTTCCTCTTTAATCTCCAGTATTCATCAAACATGAACGTTTTGCCTCACTTCAGATTCAAGCCATTGCCTTTGATTTCCTTTTCAAAGCAATCAGCTTTGTTTATTTATGTCATAATTCATCCATTGCCGTCACGTCAGGGAAGCTATTGTTGTTGGCACAGCTCTGACTGTCAAATCATTACAGCCATAGGCAGTACATGTGGGTTTGTGGTAGTGAACCAGACATTTTCTCACTATATTCTTCAAACATTTTTGAACATAGGAAAACAATAACTCCTAATAAAAATTCAAGCCTCTTGTTTGTGAAATGATACCTGGTGTCATGCTAAAACTAGATGTCAATATTCAAGTCAAGTGTGCCAACAGGTCTCATTGTCTGGCTACATGTGTGCAGGCCCACACTTTTTTAAATATGAAGAGCTGGATTTTGTCGTGTGCTGAACTGCATAGGGATATGATTGACCTCAGTGTTAAGTGAGTCCCTGCCTGCAGCAGATGCTTTATGAGTCAGAACCACTTAGCAATGCCACAAAATGTGATGCTGTAACACTTTATAACCTGGAAAGCATAGGCTTTGAAGACATCAGCATAACATGCTCTGTGCTGCTTATACAGGCTCCTATAGCTAGTAATCAAGTAGAACATCACAGTATACAGATAATGTGGAGGATACAGGATTGTCATGGAAATCAATCCCTTTCCCTTTTTCTATTCTTTCCATTTGATTTAAACTACCTTGAGTTACATAAGAAGTCCTTTTCCTACTTTCATTAAGGACACTACACACTGTTACATAAATGATTTCCATTGAGCACTCTCAAAGCATGTTGTCTGTATCTCAATTTTTTTCTCCCTTGCTAGTTATGCTTTACAGACTCTGACACTTTGTGTTCATTAACTGTCGTCAAATATTACATTGCATCAAGCAGTTTTTATATTGGTCCTGTTGCATTACCACAATGGAGAAACCTTGAAGAATGACATGACAAGATGGAATACCAGCTGCAAGTCTTTAAAATTAGCAACACATTATATAAATGAAAATTAGCAGCAACTTGAAAGTGACTGTTTCATATTTTTGCTTTATATGACAAACATTTTAGAGCCAACTGTGATATGGCAATCTCTTAAAATGGGAAATAACTTCCAATAAGGACAAAGCATTAGCAGTGTTTCTAAGTAAAATATAGCAAGCAGTTGATCCTGTGGGTTTCTATAGTCTCAGAAAACATTTGGTCTTTCTCAATTACTTAAACAGATACTGCTTAGAAAGTCGGGGTGAACTGCTTGATAAAATAATTAACAGTTTTTAAACTTTGAAACAGGGGCATGTTGCCATTTATACTTTTAACAACAAGCAAGCTCACTTTCAGTGTCTCAATGTATATTTGTATTGTGCAGTTTCACCTGCAAGCTCAAGATCTAAAATTTGGAATGGCCTTATTTTTCAACACAGTATGTGTAGACTGTAATCACTGTGCTAATTGTCAAAGTCGATAGCGGCACATTTCCTGGGCAAAGCAATTGTTGTCACGTTTGTGTCATATCTCACATTGTAAGTGCCAGTCTTGGAACACTGTAGCACACTGAACAGAGGGTACAACTATCTGTGTGTGAAAGCATGCCTGGCTCTCATTGATAGAGTGATGGGGGCTGTGCTGTCTGGCATCAGACAAGTAGTGAGAAAGCAGGCAGGAGGAGGCGTGGATAGGACAGATTTTACCCTGCAGTCTTGATAAGACCTAAATAGGGAGCACTAGTGATTGAGACTGGCTGTGACATTAACCGTATGGCCACAACCTAGTACGACAAGGCTATAACATTCCCAGCACAAACTAAATAAGTGTGTAGCCCATCCCAGAGAGCTGACTCAGTGTCACAAGCTTTATTGGTTAGCAGATAAAATAAACACAGACACACACTTTTAAGCCCAGATTAAATGGCAGCAAACAAGAAAACTGTTACTCTTAGGGCTTCAGAGAGCGCTTTGGCTTTAGGCAGGCTGTTTAGTGCATATGTGTTTGGAGCAGTAATAGTCATAGTAAATATGGGAGAAACAATATTTAGATATGAAGCTTTTCATTCTGATTCCACCCGTTTCAACTGCTCCAATGGGTGGGACAATAGTACCCATTGACCGGCCTGGTCCATTAGAAGTTTATGTGGGTGATGTCAATTTGTAAGTCAATTATCATTTCACTGTCTATTTGTTACCAGCTCACAATATGTCACTAATATGCAGCTTCTTTTATGAAGCCAAGTACCAGAAACACCGGAGAGACAATATTTACAGAATCATGTATATCCTGTTGCTATGTAAACTTAAGCATAAACCAGTGGTGTTAGTCTTGTGAGCCGTTCATGTCTGAGAGTCAGGGCAGAAGCTGTTGCCATACAGTAGCACCTCCTTCCTAATCACTTGCCTGACCAATAACTCTTCCTGCTTGAAGGTTTTTGCCATAAATCTACCACAATGCATACTTTGGAAAATGACTGCAGTAAGGGAACATGCAGTGCACAGTGTTTGCATCTTTTCATCCTGATGTACACATGCTCTCACCATATGTTAACACAGCGCAGAGCATCAACTGCTGTGTACACACTACAGGAGGGAAACACTTGTGTTACCAAAGTTCAATCTTACTCAATTACAGACATCTTTATGTTAGTATTTATAACAGTATTTAAAAATTGAATCTGATTCAAACTTCAAATAGCCTGGATTTGCTTGTGCCTTTACCTGTTCAAACTCGGCCTTGCCAGCCATACTCTTTCACTTCACTCATAATCCCTTTTAACATCCACATTTTACATGTCCTCAATGGAGAAGTGCCTCCAGACTTTCTCTTGACCTGCAGCCTGGCTTAGCCATATCCACTTCCTTTCTGAGTGAAAGAAAATGTGTGCACGCTCCATAAGCACGTCCCTTCTCTCGGCTGAAGCAGAGGCGGATCAATCACAGCCGTGGGGTGGGCAACGTCACACTTTCTACGCTGCGGAGCTATTTTAATACAAAGAAGATGACGCCTGCAACAAAGGAAAAGTTTGCCGCGGCACTCTCGTCTGTTTTAAGTGACCTGGACATGTCTTTAAAACCGCAACAACAGGAAGCTCTAATAACTTTTCTTCGGAAAAAGGACATTTTTGCCGTACTTCCAAATGGATTTGGAAAAACTTTAATATACCAACTTGCTGTTGATTGGTTTATTCGGCACCTGTTTGTCACAACATGGTCCCGCCCTTGTAAAGGAAGCTGCTGCGGTCGCATTACCAGACTAGTTCTCTGTCTAGAATAAACGGAGAAATAGTCTGGTGAAGAGGCTACCTGACCTGAGCTCTGGCGGAAGTCTGCAGGATTTGTGTTCACACATGTCAGGAGATAGTGTGGTTCAGATCACAGTTCAATCAGATTAGCCTGGGGGCATTATAATTCTTTTTCAATTCTATATAAAGAATTGATTTGAGTTGGATTTCCATAAGACACTATCGACATAACCACACTGTTGAAAGTACAAATTAGCTTTTGAGAGTATAAGGCTTCTGTGCTTCGTGCACTCCACTTAGAGCGTTAGTCACACAGCACAAGAATAATCACTGTGTCCTCAGCACCCCCACTCTAGGAGATTCGCCGGTGGATGTCCTGATATGTTCTCTTCTGGCTATTCTCCTGATTAGAAAGTTGAGAGGATTGTGTTCACACATGAAGCTGCTCCTGATAAAGTAAGGGGGACATGTGTGAAAGCCCCATCACTTCACGGCAACTGAAGCCACTTGGTAGAAATGTTGATGGGTCAATTAATTGTAAATACTGTATTTCAACCTGTAGAGAATCAAAAATAAAACAGACAATGAATGTATTAATAATTTTTAATAAGGGTTACACTTTGGCGCTTAGACCAGGGCCGGACAGACGTGCAATGAATTATAGGAGAAGAGCAGCAGACTTTCTGGAACATTTTCATAGGCTGAGGAAGGCAGGTGAGGAAGCAGTGTCGACAGATGAGGGACGGAGTCTTTCAGCCTGAATGTTGCATTCAGCTTCATCTGAAATGGCACTTATGAGTACTTGTATATCTAAACAATTGTGTCCAGAGGTAGTTTATTTTGAGTCTGTTGATACCGTCTTCTGGTAACTCCAACTCATATCCCCAGTCTAATTTCCTGTATAGAATCATAAAAGAATTAGGATGGCCGCCCAAGCTAGATCACACTGGCAAATCTGATTCAAATGTGTTCTGATTCACTAGTGAGGCTAGTCTAACAACATTCTTCACACATTACAGTTTTCTTTACAAATATGTAAATTAATGTTCTACTGACAGCCTGTGGTGTGCAAAGAAACATACCACCCTCACACATTGTTGGATTTATTGTTCCTTTGAGTCCAGGCTGTTAATGGAGATACTGCCACTTATCAGTGCCAGCAATAACGGCAGACCGCTAGAAACAGGGGGAAGAGTGATAGTTTGTTTTTCATCATCTCACTCTGAGAAAAGTGAAACGATGTGGAGATTTATGGCACATGCTCACCTGTGAGGCAGAATTATTAGGCCCTGTAACCTCAGATTAGAGATATAATCAACTAGATGGCTTGGGATTTATACCCCTCATCCTGTGTATCACTCTTTGTGTATGACTATTGACATCTTACCATCCTTGGGCCTATCAGTGTTCTTAACAGGATACACTTGAGTGGAGGCACACAGTTAAAGATGAAGGATTAATTCTGCGTCATTTTAAATTGAGTGAGTGGTTTAGCCAGTGCACTTCGGACGTTGGTTTTTGAAAAGTCATGGGAGCAAAAGTCATTGTCAAATAGAAGGTATTTATTTTATCTACATAATATGAAAATTAAAATATGTTTTGACATTTTTTCACATGACCACTTAAATATTACACAGCAAAATATTACGCAGCAATTGCCCATAATGCACCAGGAAGTTAGACAAAGCCCAGGATTTCATGATCCAAATTGATAAACACACCTAATAAAGGGATGGTGGGAGGTGGATGTTCTGCTTTTTGCACTGCAGGGAATTCATTTAGCTGATTTGCATTACAACTTATGCAAATCATGTCAGTCACAATTTGCCAATTACAGCACCTAAGGCACTGTGCCCTCACCAGTACGCATGTGTAGCAGCTTTAGCATGCACGTCGAGTCTTTGTGTTACTCTGTGCTCTGAAGCATGGGTATGTGTGGCTTCCTCCCAATGTTCTCATGAATCCAGTTTGTTTTTATCTTTGGATCATTAAACAGTCATAATGGTAATAATTAATCATGATCTCATTATAAACATGACATGAGAATGCATAATGATGGAAATAATAATTTTTCATCAAAGCTTTAAATTCTTCTAAATGGGAAAATTTGACTTACATCAGCTTGCAGTCAATTGTCTTGAGGATTCATTAATTTACATTAAGCTCTTCATGTTGTATAACAGAATTTTGTTTGGTAGATATAGCCAAAATTAAATCTGTAAGAAACTTAAACCTTTACAATAACATAAGAAAAGCACAATGTTGACATACAGAGTTGTTGAGTTTTTCTTCCACCTAAATTTAACATAGAACTGAGGGTAGGAAACAAAGTGGCGCTCCAGTGGCACACTGCTAGAATAGGGTTCTTGTATACCTGCTGGGCAACATCACTCATGAGCGGTGAAAGCACCGCAGCCCACCTGCTGATCCTGCCATCGCTGCCAAATTTGTCAGTGACAAGAGGAGAGAGTAAGTGACATTAGTCTAGTGAGAGATTTGTGGGGAGGACCGAATATGTATTTTAGATTCCCTCCAACTGATCAGTCTGTGCAACTGAGTGTGACACATACGGAATGTATTCCACAGCAATAAGCCATGTATTTCAGCTTTCATTAGTGTAAACACTTTAATGTGCACAGGCACCCCATTTTCTTTCTAATGCATGATGTTGTTATACTTTTCCATCAGATAACACCCAGACACATGTTTTGGCACACTTGTTTCACCATAGACCCTGTGCGAATTACATTGACTACAATGAGTCCCCGTCCTTAATGTCAAAGTTAGAAAGTTGACTAATAAAATGTCTTAAAATGTATACCAGAATATTAGGTGCAGGTTTATTGAGGGAAATTGAGGCCACTGAACAAATGCTGGTGCTTTACACTTTGGGAATGAAAAGCACTTGGCAGAGAAGGTGCAAAAAGGCCTGTTAACAGATAGAGAGCCAACAAAAAACAATACAGAGGCAAAAAACAATACAGAGGCAAAGAACCTTTGGTGTTTGGTCTTGTGAGCACATAGAACTCGCCAGAAACAAAACAAATGCATACCCTAAGCTGTAATCTATGGGACTGTGAAGCACAGACATATATTCACATTTCCTGGCTTATACGCAAATCCTTGCAATATTTTCCCATGTGTTGATTTTGCTGTTCTTCCTTGGAGTTGTCACATTTTACCTTTCTTGATTTCACCCTTTCCCTTTGTTTTCTTTTGTTCATTCCTGGGAGACACTGAGCGTAGCAGTCTAATTAGTTACCCAAACACCTTGTGAAATGCGATAATGGATGACGTGCTGTGTGCATATACGCATGTGAGTGCATACAGGGCTGTGTCAAAAGGATTTGCCTTGCTTGTAATTAGACACTTGTTGCATGTGACCAGTTGCATTTGTGCATATGTGCTAGCTCTGATTCTGAAGGTGAGCACTCCATTCAGTTCTAAGCACACAGTTATTGATTGCATTGCAAAGAATTTAAATTGACATAACCCACTGAGTTGGCAGCGTGTAAATGGAATAATATATTTAATCTGTATAACACATGGGTTGAAGCCATTTTTCTGAAATCTACAGTGCTACAAACATCTATCAACAGAAATGTTGAATGAACTCTTTAGACAGTGGACTTGCACTTATTCCAGAAATAAAGTATGTAGTACTTTATAACACTTTGCCTGTTTGTTCAGCACTGCACCAATAAGGTAGGATTAGATTAATGTTGCAGACTCAGTTAATGTAAACAACTAATGTTTAAAAACATTTAAACCGGACTTTTACCTGGCAATAATAATAGTAGACAGGACAATAATGTTTTTAGTTTAATTTATTTTTTTCTTAATGACCATAATGTCACTAATAATCCAAAATCACTCAGATGCTGTGTTTTCTTATTTGAATGTTCTTTGAAACGGAAGAATGGTTCTATAGCTGGTAAAGACTCTTATAAAGAAGCTGGTAAAGTTGACTTTTGCTAAAAGTGACTATTTGTGACATTGTCCTGCAGGACATGTAAAGAACCCACTATTTCACAAAAGTAATATTTTTAAAATACTTTGTGGGGGTGTCTTATCACAGATAACTGTCAGCACACCCCTAGTTTGGAGAAGCAGGCAGGAGCAAGGCCAAACCATATATTGCTTTAAATGGAAACAGTGAAAGTAGCCAGACTATTCTGTTTAAATCTATATTCAAAGCAGTATAGTAAGTGCATGTTAAAATCATTCCCAAAGAAAATATAATAATACTAACTCATCAATGTAAAGCAGTACATATAGGAACAAATAGTTAATTCTATATAACAACTCAGCTTTAACCTGACTCTGCCAGATAGAACTGCTCCACAGTCTGTTCCACAGCAGTGGTGTGGCGGGGTAATTATTTTGAGGAAGCCAGACGAGGGGTGGGGTTAGGACACTCTCTCAATCGTAGCAAAGCTAATTCAGAGCAAATCAGCCTTTGTAACGCCTTCCTCTCCCTCTTTCCTTTCATCAATAAACTGGAAGTCTCAAGTAACATCAGCACCCACAGAGCAAACAACATAGCAACTAATACAAAGGTGACTGTCCACGGTTCTTCACAACATTAACAAATGAACTGAACTGACACTCGCAGTTTGAAGGCATATAAATAAGAACAAGTTGAACAGAATCTTTCATTCTTACTATGTTACACATGCTTCAGTAGTCAGTAATGACAAACAGCCGCTTATTCAAAAAAACAGTGGTTTGTTGCTTGCACTAAAGGAGCCCTAAAGTGGAGGAAGCTACCAAACTCAGAGTCAGTGCCATGCAGCTGGGTGTACACAGTGGTAGCGCGGTCAACCACAGCTGTTCAGCAGCCCTCCAGGTCTGATACTAAACAAGTGTTTGCTTTTTAAATCTATGAGAACAATACAAACTACAGAGTCTAGATGAGCCAATGTCAAAGAATTGTCAACTTACAATAATAATGTTTATAAAAGTATAGAAGAAGCTACTTAGCAATAATAGATGTGACTGTCTGTTATTTCAATTTATGTATATTGATTTTCACCTGACTGGGAGAACTGTGGTACATTGTCAAAGCTTCAGTAGGTTTAGATCCAAATGTTATCACTAAACAAGGCAGTTAAGTAATTCAAGGGAAATCAGCTTATGCATATTCTGCAAGACATATTTTAAGCCACACTTCATTGTTGTTGTGATGTTGATATAATTATCTAAGGACACTTATCTTATCCCAGGTACATCAATGACTTTTTTCAGGTACACTTGTATTTGAACTAACTCCATCTGCTGATCGGGAGTCAAGAGGCAGCTACATCTGAAGAATGTCATTATTGTGACAGAGCCCCAACAGGACCAATATCAGGCTCGGACTGAGACATGTTGCCTTGTGTCAGTCTGCCTCTGTCAGGCAGAAGGCTGCACGGAGCTAACCCTGTGCTTGAACTGGCCACAAACAACACATCATATTTGTAGAAAGGTGACAAAGGAAGAGAAAGGAACCTCTTCAACTTCTCCAAACCTTTTACTGTCAGAAACATGTATAACATCCACCAGCCCTTTGACTTTGTCCTGGTTAATGTATGATTGTGCACTATCTCTGTACAAATGGAAATCATATCAATATCAATATCAGAAGGAGATTATATTGATACTTTGAGTGTACTACATTCCAGTACATTTCAGCACTACTGCAACTACAAGTACAACTTTTATATGTAAAAGCTGACATCTCACCTGCCTTCCAGAGTTAGGGAAAGGTTCATTGCTTTGGTTGTTGGTGGTGGCTTTGTGACAACTTACAAGAACAGGTTTTAAAAAACATTTAAATATGTCCCTGCGAGTTAACCACAAAGCACCATATTAATTTCAATTTATTAGAGAAAAATGTGATGGCAAAGATTGGCAGTGGCTTGAAAGTACATGGCATTAGTTTAGCTCACCATTGTTAACTGTGTCCCTGTTAGCCCTGCTGGCTAATCAGCTCTGCTACCCATCCCTGTTTTCCAGTTTACCATTGGCAGGCCTCTGTGGACCTTGAGAGAAGTAAAAGTATATGACCAAAACAATGCAGCTTTGGAATAGTGTTTCAAGGTTTTGTGTGGGGGTAGTCCTAGAGCTTAGTTTCACACAACCCTTTTACCAATTCACTTAGTCTTTACAGTTTTGTCAGTTTAGAATCCAAATCATTTTATTTTTAGATTGGCTGATGAAAAATTAAGTTGAATAATGTATTATATTACCTGTTTACAAAAGGCACCTTTCTACGGCTTAATATTTGAAACCACGTTTTTTTTTAAAAACAGAAACAACATAATACATGATGTGATTGGCTCCTTCATTATTATCTTCATGCAAGTGTTGAACTTGGATTGTCCTCTCACTCACACAATGGAACAGACTGCACACAGGCAAGTAAACAACAGCATATCTCATGGCCAGCACTTAGCCTTGTCACTTTGCTAAGGGTGAGAGTGGCACGACATTGAATTAGTTTTATTTCATCCCTAATTGTTTTCTGCCCGAGGATTATTGCAAAGCGATTTGTGCCAAGCAGGGGAAATCACAGTGGACGTGTAGACGCCACCTTGTTTCATTTGTCAGCCTTGATTTGTTTGCTGTAAGTGTAATTGACTTATGTCCCTACAAGGAGGGCAACACATGAGAACAGAGCTTAATTCTTTTACTACTACTGTGACAGTCTCTTTTGCAGTTTCTGATTAGTGCGCTTACTGCGCTTTATTTTATTGAATGCTTTTTCCTTCTTGCATTTGTATTTGGGTATGTGAGCATTAAATTAATGCATAACAAACACCTTTTGAAGGATTATACTATTTAAATAATTATTCAAGCCCGATGCATGGGCTGCTGCACTTGTGTGTTGAATATTCAACATATTTGCTGGATTAATATGGTGATACTACCTACCACCATGACATTACGGAATGATTATTATTATTATTATACAAATAATTGACAAGTTAAGCAATTATACCTGTTATCAAGGGGCATGGAAGTGTTTTCTCTTTGATAAGTTTAACAGGGGTCACCATGGTATGGCTAAATTTACTTATTTAATCTGGACAGTGCATGTTAATGAACATACATGAGACACAACCACATGAAAGTAAACATGCCAGATTGTAGCCGCAGACTAATTTCAATCCGTTGTCCCAACATTCACACCATTCACCAGAGCTGTGTCACTGGAGGCAAGGAGGGTTAAGTGTCTTGCCCAAGGACACAACGACAGTATGAACTGTGGGGGCAGCGGGAATCGAACCACCTACCTCCTGGTTGAAGGACGACTGCTCTACCACTGAGCCACTGCGCCCCATTCCCAAAACAAAAGCTTTTGTAGGCTGGTCCAAATGGTTACTTACAAAATGGTGAAAGAAAAGAAAAGAGGTGAGCCACCAACATACATATATTGTGTGGGGATCCACAGGAACCCCACAACCTTCAGGATCTGTCGCCAAAATTTTGTTGCCATCATAGGTTTAGCCTTTTTTATCTGTTTTGAAACATGTAGCATCATGGTCCTGCAAGACACAACATTTTGTTCCACATGTAGTAGAATGACAATAAAGCTTGACTTGATGTTGCTTTTGGGCTATAATAAAACTAAACTAGATATCGTTATTACGTAAAAATCTGGAAATTTGCATTCTAAAGGACAAACATTTTACTGCAGTGTCAGGATATATATATTTTTTTACTAAAATCTATACACGGGGGTGTGTTTTTCAGCTTGCCACATTGCTTCAGGCATCTGTTGTGTTGCTAATGCAGAAAGCATCAGCACAGTGTAACCCACTTCTAATAGAGTACAGATAGGCTCCAGATAAAGCAGTCACTTCATTCACTCCCTGACCAGAAGACAGCAAACAAAAGTCACTTGTGTTGACCCTGTAACTCCATACACAAGCTTCAGGTACAACTAGATTTAAGAAAGAGCACGTATCTGAGATAAGGCTGTGTTATCAGAGCTCCTCTGCCCTTTCACACATACAGTATTCATTCATTTAGCCAGTAATGACTTTTGCTGTTCTGCACAGCAAATGACATCTAATCACTCCTGTGTTGCCAAGCGTGTCGTTTTATGGCCCAAGTGAGCCCGTTTGATGAGTAAACCATTCTATCATTGTTGTTTATTCATTTTATTGGTTTATTCTACTAAGCTACATTTTCTATTTTTTTACTATTTTAACTTGAGCTTGCACATTTTGCTTGCATTGTGCCCTACCCACGCACAAATGTATTTAGCGTTTTTTATTTTCTCCGGAGTACTTCATCTGTTTAAATCTCCTTGAGTCACTGTTAATATTTTCTTCTCCTCCCACTCTTATTTCCTACGTTCTCTCACCTTGCCTTTTCTGCTCATTTCCCTCGTATCAGCCGTTCTCACAGCTTCCCGCTCCTTCTCATTCTCTGGAGACCCTGGTTTGTTAATGACTTCACTGCGGTTTGTCTCTCGGTTGGTGCTGACTGGTTGATTATCCCTCCATCAGTATTCAGCGGCAGACATCTAGAAGACTCTCCCACCCTTGACGTTGAGCTGCGATGCACAAATACCTTGTGTTGTCATTCACATGGAAACAAGCAATGGTTTGTTGCGACGTGTTTTCCTTCAGCAAAAACAGTAAATATGTTGTCCTGTCCTTTTTAGAATCTGTCACTTTAAATAATGATAGCTTGTGGAATATTCACAAAGTTCAGTGTTAAGGTTTTGCAAGATGCTACATGAACCTTTGCAATGTGAAGATAAAATAAATGTTTTATGTTAAGCTGCAAATCCCTTATGTCTTGCATCACCTTTGTCCTCAACTTTTGAATACGGCTAACATTTTTTCAGTGGCTGATGTAATAAAAGAAGGTATTTAAAGTGAAATTGAGAGTGCTGAGGGCAATGTGTTCGACTCTATCAAGTCCAGTTAATGCCTCGGGGTGTGTGACGTGGCACATTAGAGCTCACCCAATGAGAAGGCATGAGGACTGCTGATAGAAACACAGCCTAATTGCGTGTGAAGGGTCTTGCTATTAGTTAGAAGGAGCACATTATGTGGATAGGAATGCAGTTCCATTTGAACCTCCACTAGCTACCTTCCTACCAGCGATGAGTCACCCACAGACATAGAGGCATTACACTGCAGCTTTGTACTAATAATAGAAACCCATTGTCCTATCACGGGTGTTACATTTTACAGTTGTTATATGTGTGTATTGCAATGTGAAGGATAATAAATCTGGTATTAGGTGGTGAGGTGTAAAAGTTTGTCGGGATTGTCCTGGGTTATATGACCTGGCCAGACCCAATCACCTTTGAAAGTGAAATACATCTGGTATCTCTTTGATCGGCACTCTTTGATTCCACCCATGAAAATCCAGTGTTTATCCATTTTTTATCATTGCATAGATTGGATAGCTGTTGCTGTCGTACGTCTATGCTGCAATGTAGCATACACAAGTATAAATGCAGCTTCGAAGGAAAAGTGCAAGGATGAAATTGGTTTCTATAAGCTCAAGTGCACGACTTTACTTTGCAGGTTGCCATCTTGGTTGCACTTACTGGATGAAAGTTTGTCCTTAAAGACAATGTAAAATCGAATGATGCAAGTGATTTTGGCAAAGTAGGGATGGTGAGAAAAGAAGGCCATGACACTTTCACAAATCAAGATCTGCTGCTACTATCAGTCAGATACCACACACTGTCAGATGTCCACCAGGGCCCAAACCTGACAACTCAAGGCGAGTTAGTTGCAAAAAAAAATTTGCACAGTTATCACTATTAGATACAAATTAAATATCTGACAAACTAATAAATGTACTTCCCCAAAGGCATCAAGTGAAATGGATGATTGATTTTTGCTGAATCCATAGCGATTGTCTGAGTAGGCTATATCAACTATAGGAGACTGAATACTTGAAGCGTGTTGGTTAGTTAAATGCTGAATAGACCCTACTCTTGCACATCCCTTTTTACTGTGAAGAGCTTACGGAGCACAAACAAGCCTTGGCCTTGACCACATACGAGTTATATCTACACACACTCTCTTACAGTAGGAGTACACACTCACAACTCCCCATAAAACTCACACATAGCTCCAGTTTCTCTTTACCACCCATCATTTATTGGCTAATGTCTACCCTCCACTCAGCCATCAAAATCTTGCTGTTGTAACTATTTTTCTTTTACCCTCCTTCCTCCTTCTGGGGGAAAACTGTCTGCATCAGCACTATGTGTACCTTCCATCCTGTGAACACACACAGAATAAGATTAAAAGACGAATGACCTGATTTAGTCTGTCTGTTTACAGCTGTAAACATGCATATATTTGGGAGAAAATCACAAAGACAAGTGCCTGGAAATGCTAGGATGACTTCAGCGCAGTCAGTGTATGAAGTACGAATCCCTGAATAGCTTCAGTGCCTAATGGCAGACTTTCTCCTCATGACTCATTCCCACTCAACACAAGTTTTACATTCAAGTTTTACATACTGATGCTACTTGTCTGTTATACCTCATCAACCTGCTTGTAACTAGTGCTATGGACTGTAAGTACTCTCAATGAATGAGTACTGGGTTAGTGATGTATTTTGACAATGATTGCAATTATACAAAATATAAAACTATTGCTTACAATGGAATCAAAACATAGTTTGTCTCTCCCTCTACATCCTCATTATGATCTAGTCAGTGCATTCTGATATGGCCATTGTTCCACACATGCTCTGCCTGCCTCAGTGTCCCTCCCGTGGGTAGTGCTGACATAATTGGAAGCAGAGGTTTTCATTGAGATGATGCTGAGGCCAGTCAGGTGGAAAGCCCTTTTAATAGACTTCAGCTCTTGTCGTGCACACTCATAGGCCCTTATGCAAACACACCATCTATGTATTTATATTCACTTTGCTGTTAGTCTTCCTCTGTTCGTTTGAATTTTCAAAGCCTATTAGGTTAGTGGGTTTACAATGGGACTTTTGAATTTGAAAACAATCCTATGTTTTCTGTCATTTTGAGCATTTTATTTTAGTATAGTATATGGCCTAACCCTGACCAGATGCCTAAAAAAATGGATTAATTCATATTTTCTTGTCTGTGTTGAATTTAGGTGTTTGAGGGATTATTAGGGAGTTGATTCTGACTAAGTTATACATACATCTTTGCATTCTGGTTGTTTTTCTTGATCAAATTCTGTATTGTACAAACAGCTGATGACTCCTAGAGCTTCTCTCTATATGCAGTTTACTCATGTTTGCTTTCCTTCTTTGTCAGTTATCCATCAATTTACCATTCACTCCAGACACCTGCGCTGCAAATCCGTTCTTTTGTTATAATCATATCTTGTATATTTTACCTCGATAACAACCAATCCCCCAGTTGGCTTCTTCATAATGCACCCTGCACGCTTCAGATTGCTGCAACCCATATCACATTGCAATATTTAATCTTCCTTCTCATGTGAAGCCAGGTTGTGTGTGCTTTTTGACGGTATCCATTTTGTTGTCTCCCAGCTTGGAATAAAATGATTTCGGGACATATCTTGTTTATACCGGATGATCACCGTTTGGATGAAGCATGAATCCCTTATGAATTGTACACCAACCAAGCTTTATTTATTTATTTTTTGTCATACTTTTTTTCCTGCAGTGCACGGCTGAACCAAGATGGCTACCTTCCAACTCAATTTGCGGTCAGCGAAAAGGCTATTTGCATGAACATGTGTCCCACCATTTAACTGATATCCTACTGCGACAACCTGACAGTGAGCAGTGAAATCATGCATATTTTAAAGTCCTCTTTTCTCTTTGGTCTGATTCATCTTCCCTTTGCTGGTGTTTTTCAGTTTCTGCTCACCTTTAATGTGCTACTTAAGGATTAAGTGTAAGGCCTCTCGTCATGCCCGAACATAAAAGAAAGAGGTGCGATAGATTGTAGAGTGAATACACATTACACTGAATGTGTAAATGTGATGGAAATTTAAGTGCCTTTTGTGGTTTCCGTAATGAATTAGATAAGGGACTACAAAGATACAGTGCTAGCCTTTATTACAATCTGTAAATCTTGCATAATGACAGATACAAACCTGTGGATTGTAGCAACAAATGTACAGTGTACGACTATTTTTTATCTCACTATTAGTGTGAGGCTGACAAATGATGTATCTATTTAATAGCCTCACATTCCTAAAAAGACTAGGCTCATTTCTTAAAGCCAGGTTATTAGTTTATACATAGTTCTGCAGACTGTTTATTAGTCACTGAGGGGTTTATTTGTCACAGTGGCTACCCGCCTTACTTTAATAACTTTAAAGATAGTCATCATGTGCAGTGCAGTATATTACCGCCTTATTAAAATAACTTGACAGTGTTCACCTCATTCAGCTAAAACTGTTAAATGGCACTTTCACAGGAGACACATTTCACACAATGCAAAAATGCACCACTGTGATTATATCTGCCAATAGTGACAAGCCAGCCTGCCAGACACATTTAAACTAGTCCCTTATATGAAGTCATTCTACAGTATAATGGTTTGAGTTATTTAAAACAATGGATAGATATAGATACAGTAGATATAAATATATCTGTGGTATCATAAACATGTTGGAAAAAGGAGGTAACGACGGCACACTTACTCTAAATATTGCTTTGTTGGCTGACTAGGTTTTGATCCCTAGGTCCGATTTTTTCTTGTACATGTCACTCCCATATATTGTTTATCTTATACCAGGTATAAGATAAACCTTTCCCTCTAAAACCTCTATGTATATAATAAAAAAAAAACTGATGTCATACTCAGACCTCCAGGAAAGAGTGTCTGAAGAGTGTAAATGTTAAAAAAGTAATATACAGTACCTAATAAAAAGGGTATGTTGGCAAAACAACAAGAGCATTTAAAACTACAGTGGACTAGTTGAACAAAGAAGCAACATCAGCAACCAAGATATCAATGACCCTGTGGCAGTGCATTAAAAAAAAAAAAATACATCCTCATCTCATCTTTAAATTATATTGGAATTGAACATACAACTCCCCAGAAGAGGAGGAGATGTGAACTCTCTCCTCTTAAAGAGAGAAAGCTCCAGATCCTCTCTTCTAAAGGTCTAAATCAAGAGTAGGACATCAGAGGTTTTTTATAGTTATATCCATTTAACATTTTATAGAGAAGATGATTACTTGAATGAATAATAATAATAAAAAAGGTTTTAATACATTAACAATAAAATAAGCTAATATAACAGAATTGTAAAACTGAGAATTGCCCATGTATACATACTGTTTTCTATTTTGTATGATGATATATTCTTGGAAACAATCTGCTACTCAAGGTATTATTTATATGTCAACAAAAAAAAGTTGGACCTGAGGAAGATCTGTAGGGAATCAAGACGTTGTCAGTCAATAAAGTTCATTATTTGGAATCAATAGCCATGCACCTGATGAGGTGCATATAACTAAAAAATGCTTCACAATTCACATTGTAAACATGCTCCCAACCATAACTGACAAGCCCACTATAAAATAACTCTAGATGTTGGCAACCTTTGTAATAAGTTTATTAAATCAATGTGTCAACAACTGTTGGCCATAACCTCATATTTTAAAGCTGAGCCGTGAGTGGAACTGTGTGATATTTTTTCTACCCCATATTGTAGCCAGATAGAAAAAAATTGTTGCATTATACAGGAACTGTAAATAGACAACTGGTAAATGTAATAGCCATCATGTGTTTTATTGGAACGTTTGGTGTTGGAGACTCACAAAATATTTTAACGTCCAAAACACTATTTCTTTTTATGATTTTCAATGTTAAAGGTCCATCTTTACAGTCTGCTACACACTGCACTGAAGAGTTTTTTAAGGGTGCTGAATAAACAAGATTTAGTGACTGAAGGCCTTGCAAATCCAGTCTAAATCACTGAATGTGTAAATGCCTGTTATTTTCTCCCTTCAGAAAAACTAGAAAGTTGAATAAAAAGTGATGTAAAATTGGTGTTTAAGCAACCCAACAACTGAGAACTCATTTTGTTCACCTTATTCTGCCTTGAAATTTAGACAACCTTTTCAAGATAGGACGGAAATAAACAGAGAAAGCATGTTTTCTCAGGGGAGCAAACAATCATTTGGAGTTCGATCAGTGCTTTTCCTGATGCGCTTTGATAAATGAAGTCATTTTCACTTGACTTTAAAAATATATATATACAAAATATCTTGAAATGAATGATGCAAAAATGCATAAACATGAGCCATAACAAGCCAGATGCTACGTGTGGTCTTTTGAATGGAGTAATATCTGAGATATTGGGAAGCACATGCTTTGATTGCCAGATTTCTTGGGACAAAGATAACTTTAGTTACTTTTTTTAATTTATTTTAGTGTCATTGATGTCTTTACGTCTTTAATAAAATGCTTAATTCTAGCTAATGAATCAGCATCATTGGGCTTTATTTACCTAACGAAAGAAAGTTTAAACAGCATGGGTCGTAGAACCAAACCCAGTAGAACTCCGTGATCTAAAACCAGACTGAAATTCTTCTCTCATAAGTTGTTGTCATAAAAAAAAATGTATTTGTATACATTTAAGTAAATAATTTATGAATTAACAAAAATTGTAAATAAACAAAAAAAAGTTTAACACTTTTTTTTTTCATTCATTCATTCATTCATGAAAAAAAAAAAAACACAAATCATAAAAATTAAGGGAATTGACTCTGACTGAAGCCCTTTGCCTATAGTCAAAGGGGGGTGGAAGGGGTGTGTGCGTCATTGAGCACCTGGGCCTCTTGGACACAACTTCAAAGGCTATGCATGCATAACCAACATCTGATATGGATAATTCATCATCTCCAGTCAGCTTGCCTTGTAATAACAATTTAATGTCAACTGTTCATGGCAGAGGTCATTGTCAAGGAAATTATATATTATTGCTGAATGATCTCACTCCTGGTCAAGCTTATCCACATTGGATACTCAATCACCTAAACTCAATCATTCCATTACACATCCTTCCACGACCCTGGAGTTGAGATGTGGGCATAATGTACAACTATAAAAACTTTATGTGCTGTAAACGTATTAAACAAATCACCATGTACCATTGTTGCATGTTGAACTGATTTGTTTCATTCTTGCAAGAATTAAAACCTGTCTTCCATTGCTAAATTTACCATGTGCGTCATCTCATTTGTGAGCCGAACCAAACAATTATTTTAACAGTCATTGTTGCCAAAACAAAATGTAAGATCTCACTTATTAACATTTATTAGATTATTTTAAAAAGCGTCCACATGAACAGATAATAAAGAAGTGACAAATGGAAAGTGAGTAACTGGGGTTACTGGGGTTACTGGTGGTAACTGTGTTTTTGTTCTGTTTGGTGAATGGAACATATTGTGATTGGGTTAGGGTTAGGGTTGATATGTAGCACTTTAATTTAATTTTATTTTATTTAAATGTTAAAAGGGTTAGGCATAATAAGTCTTTGACTTTATCCTAAATTTATAGTAAATTAGGGTGTTTAATTCTTTTTATTTTTTTATGTAAATGACCAAATAATAATTGTCCAATAAAAACAAAGAAGAAATACTGCCTAAATTGTGGCTTCTGCCTGACAGGTTTATGTTCACTGTTGATGCACTCAATAGCTGGCATTAACTGCCGATACATGATTGGAGTTGCACTGTCTCTAATAATAAGAGAATTCTGAACTATTCTGATCATTGAACTTTTTCTGTTCTTTTGGATTCTTGGCATTTGAATAATTTGCCAACAATTCAAAGCCTTGTTAGACCAAACCTTATCCTTGACAGCCTTGATGGAAGCAGGCTTCATATCTGACCATGCAACCAACTGTGCTGCTGATTGGAACCCCCTTTTTTGTATCTGACTGTTATTGTCCTTCTGTCGATTTGTTTTCAGGTTAACGGGGTTCCAGCTGCCTGCACCCATTGTGAGCACAGGCTCCAGGCTCACACTGTGGCTACTATCTGACTATGCGGTCAGCGGCCAAGGATTTAAAGCTGTCTATGAAGGTATGCAACTTTTTCACTTGTTACTTTTTCCAAGCTGTTTTCACATGGTTTGCTTTTAACCAAAAAAAACAGTTTTTTTTTATGAGATCTATATTGCAGTTGCAGCCCAGTGAGCTCTGAATAATCGTATGTGTGAATGGTTTTATTTAAAGACAGTCGTCCCACGAAGTTATCATCACCTCATTCTCAAGCTGCCACTGAGACCTTTATCATGGTGACATGGAATGCTTTATGGGCCATGGAAGAATGATATTAATGATGGCTCACACAGGAGGAACGGGGAGCCTGGGGAGGCAATGGAAATACAGGCAAATGGATAATTAGGCTAATTACCTGACAGGGGTTTCTCAGTCTTTTTGAGATATTGGGAATGTGGGGATGTGGTTCAATGGAGGAACATTAAATTGCCCATGAGGCCTAAGACCACACAGCATGACAAGATAAAAACAAGACGTTGAGCAATGAGACTGTTTGGCAACTCTAGGGAAGCAATGGGGCCATTATGTTTACACAAGTGGAAACAACACGGTGAAATGGTTGAAAACCTTACATGAGCTTGTTTATTTTAATTGTTACAAACCAAAGCCATGCAAAGTTACTATATAACAAAATAATTTATATAGTTTCCTACATAATGTAACCAGTATCATAAAGCTTACTTTATAACATGTGTAATGTGGTCATGGCACAACAATTCAGTTTTCAAAATAAAATGGGTTGTTTTATTGTTATATCTTGGCAAAAGTTTGTAAAAAAAAAAAAAAATCACAATTCAGGATTCAATCAGGAAGAATTGAACAGAAAAGAACCATAAAGTGATATGTTATGCCAATGCACAGTTTTTAGTTTCAACTGCATTTTAAAATGATCAACCTTTTTCTGAAAAGACAAACTTGTGGCTATTAGAATTCAAAGTGGTTTCTGCCAGGGTGTGTTATCTAAATTTTATTAGATTTGCCAGATGGATTTTCAGTGTGGTACATTTTGTACTGTAAATCAGTATAGCTGTTTGAATAATGTCAATTGGCTGCCTTTAGTACCACAGAGGTCTGTTGAGTAAGAGTGCAATCCAAGTAATTACCTGTCAACTCTCTCACGTGGCGCTGTGGCTCTGATCTATGTCACGTGCTTGAGCTGACATGTATGCTGCCCTGTAGGTTGTTAATTGGAAAGCTACACATTATGTATGTAATCTAAAAACACATGGTCATAAAGATGCAGACTAACTGCATTTGCACATATACTTCTTGCAGTTACATTTTTCATTAATATACGTATGAAGTGAATACCAAAGCTTCTTTGCCTCATATACTTCTGTTTTGTTCTCTTCTTTTGTGTGATTTCTTTGAACTACTGTTGCAATTTCCTCACGGCACATATAATTTCGTTGACTGCTCTGTGTTTTTGAAGTCCCAGCCCTGGCACAAAGGCAGGAGATAATGATCCTTAGCCCTTGGATAGACCTGTTTTCCTCAGTTACTGATTTAAATTAGCACCGGGCTTAAAATCAACAGGATGTTAAGATAAGCCAAGAGTACACACACACACACACACACACACACGCACACACACACACACACACACACACACACACACACACACACACACACACAACTAAACACATTCTGGATTATCTAAAAATGCATTATTTGCTAAATATATTTTATGTAGCAAAAGGCACTGTTATTTGTGAATGGAAACAAAAAAAAACTGAAGATGTATTGTTTTAATATGAGGTTTCAGCTACTGTAATGTGCAAAAAAGGGACATTATATCTCAGTGGGCTGCTGTGAACAGATCTTTCTTGACATGAACTCGCAGGCATGTAGCTGGTGTTTGATTTGAATGGTTCACAGTCAGAGTGGTCAGCAGGGGATACATCTGAGGACACAATCATTGTGCATAATGAAAGAGCACACAGTGAGTCATGTCTTCAAGGCTTATACTTAGTGAACTTACTTACTAATTGTTAGTGCTACTTATAATGTGAAAAGGTGGTTCTAAAATTAGAATTCCTCTTATCTATCAAGTCATTGGTTTGGAAACTAGTCTTTAATGTACAGATTAAAAATACACCATTGTCCATTACATTTGTGAAACTGCAACAGACCAAATTTATACTAAACAGTTTTTATGCTTGTGTTTGTAATATGCTGCATGTCACAGTGATTTGTGTCAAGTACCAAATTAGGTCTCCTTCAAGTAGTAGTAAAATTCTAACATTTGAAAACCTTGTTTTATTAGTGGCATGCTCACAAGCTAACCATCCACCATTTTGGTGCCTGAACCTATCTCCTCTATAATAAATATCTGTTTCAGCCACACTGCAATAAGCCTAAGTGCTGCGCAGTCCATCTCCCCAACACCCTGCGTAATGGCCGAGACCACTATGGAATCTCTTCTCTCCTGTCACCATAGCAACCAGCAGACTCCTTTTTCTCCCCCGTTCATATCTTATCCTCATTGCAAATTCTTTATTCATATTTAATCTGTAGCTATAAAACAAGGCTAACTGGCAAAAAATATTAATATATAAATATATATATATTTATATATTTTTTAATTTCTTCAAATATCTACAGGGAATAGTCCTCATACCTATTCATCTCATTCAAAACTAGGCTGAATCAAATATGAACGTCTTTGTATTTTCATTTAATTTGGTCCTGAATGTTATCGCTCCTTTTATGTCAGTGGAATATTAAAGCACTGGATGATTATGTGATCCAGTCATGTGCTTCCAACTTTCTCCCGTGCTTGCTTCTTTGTTGCATAGTCAATGTGCCTCCCAACTGGGTCACCTCAGAAAACATCCCCAGCCAACTTTGCTGCACAACTCAAGCAGCCTGTCTCTTTAGCATTAAGTCACTGCAGGTGTCAGAAATAAAAATGCATGCATTATCTTCTGAATTCATTTAGCATACCTCCATATATTCATGTATCCAAATACATCTCAGGGTTATTATAAATCCATCTTGATTGGGCTGTTCTCTTTTACTTTAGGTAATAAACTAAAGTAAAGGAGAGAATGGATGAGCAGAGTGACTTTTTCCACCAACCCAACTGTGGTTCATCCATCAGAGCCTATCTACAATAGCGTCTCTATCTGCTCCCCCACTCCCTCGTTCCTATTAGCATGAGCAAGGAAGGTGGGGGCTGCATAGATGAGCGCGATGAGAAGGCACTGATGCATGAGTAAGTATAGAGCCTAATTGAAAAATGAGGCTCGTCACTTTAAGGCGGGAGCTGATTAAACGAACATGAGACTGCTGAGACAAAAGTGGCTTTTAGGACCAAGAAGTTATCATATTTGAACAATCGTATGGAGCTGGGGCAAAGCAAGGGCTAGACTTTACATAGACTCTATGTGCTTATTGTTATCTCCATTCCAGTAATTACAATTCACACATATTGACATAATCACAGTCACACAAACTTCTAATTGGTCTGATATCTTCATTATTAGAGCAGCCATTTGGTTGGTTGCAAAGATGCAGACGAGCAGTCTAAAGGGAAATAAAAATTATACATTTTTGAATGTGAGAAAAGGGCCTACATTTCTCATTTTATGTTGCCAGTCACGCTCATCAAATTTAAGATTGCATACAAATCATCCCCACATTCAGATGGATAAAAGTGGCCTTGGCTGTCAGTGCACATTTCATGAAGCCGACCTCAATATTCCAGTTCTCTTGTGCTTGGAATAAAATAACCACTATTAGTACAGTACTTTTGACTATTTCCCTCAGTGTCATGGCTTTCTATTGCATGTAAAACCCTTTTTCTGAGCATTGAAATTTAAGCTAGTTATGGAATATGAAAACATACATGCCATAATGCCGTGGTGCAGTGCATGACCATTTTGAACTTGGTTTATGTCACTATAATGTTCAAGCTTGGCCCTAAGCAGAATCTTACTATACTGTATTAGAAAAGTTCATAAATGGCCTGAATAAAATCGTTTTAGGTTAAATTGTAGTTTTGTAAGGCAAGGCAATTTCATTTATATAGCACAATTCATACACTGGGTAACTCAAAGTGCTTTACAGGAATAAAAGAATTTACAAGATTTAGATTAAGAAACATTAGAAAAATTAAAAATATTTTAAAAAGAAGAGTGCAGATAAAAAAACACTTTAGGTTGTAGTGTAGGCGGAGCTAAAGAGGAAGGTTTTTAACCTCCCCTTGAACATTGTTAAAGTTGAGGCTTGTTTTACTTCATCTGGGAGGCTGTTCCAGGTTTTTGCTGCATGAAACTTAAACACTGCTTCACCCTGTTTAGTTCTAACTCTGGGCACGGGAAGAAGGCCTGTCCCAGATGTTCTCAGAGTCCGAGAAGGTTCATAAGCAACTAGAATGTCAGAAATATATTCTGGTGCTAAACCATTTAGAGACTTGTAAACCTGCAGTGCTGTTTTAAAGTCTATTCACTGAGCAACAGGAAGCCAGGACTTTAAAACTGGCGTGATGTGGTTGTACTTCCTGGTTTTGGTTAGAACCCGAGCAGCCGCGTTCTGAATAAGCTGCAGCTGTCTTAACCCTCGTTTTGAGAGACCAGTGAGCAGGCCATTACAGTAATCTAACCTGCTGGAGATAAAAGCATGGATAAGTTTCTCTAAGTCTGGTTGAGACATCATCCCTTTGACTCTGGAAATGTTTTTAAGGTGATAAAATGCAGATGATGTAATTGACTGTGGAAATTCAAGTCCGAGTCCATGATGACCCCTAGATTTCTAACCTGATTTTTAGATTTTAGAGAAAGAGACTCGAGTGTAGTAATATTTGATTTTTTACCATGGTATTTTAAGAAAGCAGAATTATTGCCACACTACATAGAATAATGCACTTTTATTTTAACTTTTGACATAGCAACATCATGTGTCTTTCATTTTTTTACAGTCATAACATTTATCCTCTCCCTTCTGATGGATTATGAATATGACAAAATCCCTAAAGTGTTAACAGAGACCCACATTAGTTAAAGCTCCACTACCTGATGTTCTTTTTGCCATCCAGCCTAGGAACCTCTCCTTCTTCTCTTTTATTAAAAAATAAAACCGTATTTTTCTCCACAAAATTCCAATACATTACTCCAAACTGAAGTTTAGAATTTAGTTAGCTTAGCGTTAGCTTAGCTATGAGGACAGCAATTATCTCCGCCTTGTTAAACATTACGTGATTTAAAAGCCATGTTCTATGCTGAAAATAAACTTTATTGGCAACTAATAAACTTCCTGGAATGCCATATGACAAGCCGGTGTAGACCAATGGGAGCTCCTTATTTGAGCATGTAGTTTTGTGAGCATGTGATTGGCCAAGGTTTTCTGTCCTTGAGTACAGGTTCTATTCTTGGTTCTATGAAAATCCAAAAAGTAGATAGCATCATAAAGCCTGTTTTTTTTCCACAAACGATTGCTGTCACAATACTATATTTGACTATTTTACCCAACTAGAAAGAAAAAATATCAGGTACAGTCTGTATAATGTAAAATAGAAGTATCGATCGTAATGCAGTACTATTTCTTAATATTATTGTGCTTTGACTTTTTATTATTATTATTTATATTATTATTTTTATTAGATGTTGTCGATGTGCTTTAGAATTGCCCTCACTGTTCAAATTCAATACATGCTTCTTCAATCCTGTTTGGTTTTCAATTTGCTCTATAACCAATCTTAACATAATGACTATATGCCCACTGCCCAGTCACTTAAAAAGTCACTTCCGTGATCACTTAAAGGACATCTACTGAACAATAATAGATAAAATATAACTATAAGGCATCATCAAATATTAGTGTGAAAAGGCTAGTGAAGGCTTGAAAGGTTTACACTGCACTTGCTGCACTAGTCAGTCAAAGGAAATATAATGCATGATTAGCCCTGTATTTAGTGCTAGGGTTTTACTTACTTTCTCAAACTGTTTCTGGACATTTTATATCGATCTAAAGGTATTTTCACCATTTATGGGCAATATGAGCGTAGGTTTCCTCACCATTGAACCATTCTGAAAGAAAATCAGTACAGACAAAGTAATGCAGCTCACTTTTATTGCATATATATATATATATTGTGTATGAACCAATAGAAACAAATCTTATCTGGATATAACTGCTGCATCGGAAAACTGATCTGTGTATAAAAAGCAAAGCGTAAATGTGTACAAGCAAAAATGGTCTTTGTTAGGCTGATGGAGCACTGCCACATAGCAATCAGCAATTAAGTGTCCGTAGCATTTACCGTCCTACATGCTGTTGACGCACTCCCATGTCAGACACTAAAACAACAAAGGACCACCATTGCTACATGCCACGCAGTCAAGTTTATATTATTTGGTGTATATTTCTTGGTGTACTAGAAGTGCAAGAAATCAGGAAATTTAAATGCAACCACAGGATAAAAAAAAATATATATATTTGATATTAGTACTGATGGATGATATCAATGAACAACAACATATGTATATTTTACATTGTATGTAAACATCAAATTCTTTATACTCTCTCATACACTTTCTTTGCAAAAACAAGAAATAGATAGTAATAGCATGTAAATATAAATCAAATATGTATATTGTTCAAGTATAACAGCATCCATTACTTATAGAAATTGGATGCTTAACCAAAAGCCGGATGTACCTTATGTACCTGCTTGCATATACCTTATGGCAGTGTAAGAGTCTGCAGACAAGTAAAAACAAATGAGATATGAGCAGTATGACAATGGAAAAAAAATGACAGACTGACACACCAAGCCACATGCTGCACCATGCTGTGGTGTGTTTGTGTGCCAGAGTGTGCATTTTCTATAGAGCACATTTCTAAAGGATGTTGTTGGAGTCGGTGAGCAGTGTTTCTTATATGTCTGTCTTTACTGAAAGGTTGTGTAAGCCTCCTGCTATTCCCAAACTGAGAGGCAGCTCACAGGCAAGGCCTACCTTGCCTGCATCCTAACAAATAAATTGGCACATATTCAGACAGTCGGAGAGACTTAAGAAGACAGTCTTCATATAAGAAATGTTGGTAAAGAGCTTTCAATAATTAACAGATAAATTACATTAAATGTATAAAGTTATTTAGATGGACATTATTTAGATCATGTCCCTAGACAATGGCCAGTTAGTCGCAGGGCACACAAAACATTATGTAGACATTTTAACTCCTAATCAAATAAAGACATTTCAATTACTAATATTGTGCCCATGATATGCTTTTCTAGTGCAAACCTCATTAGCTTTTTTCTTTCGACATTTGTTTTTTTCCCCCAATCCAATACACACATCCAATAATGCAGATGGGAGATAGACAGCAATAAGGCAATCCAAATGGAGTATTTTATAGCGCTTAACAGCTTTACGGACAAACACATGCACTTTTAAGTTGAAAAAGACTGACATAACCTCAAACAAAAGGAATTACAAAAAGGGCTTGTAGCTTTCTCACCAATATTAGTAACATTTCAGAAGAATGCTTTTGGAGGTGCATAATGTTACCTCAGGAGCACTGGGAATACCATACAACACATTTGCTGCACCAAAGTAATTTCTCTCCAGATTCATGCATTTTTAAATCCATGAGCTCATCTTCTCAATAAGTAACAAGGACCAGCCTTGTTCACTCTTCTCATTTGGCATAGTCACTTGGTTATTAGGCTCTGACTGCATAAAATGTCACCAGGAACACATTTAGTTTGACTCCTCGGAAAGGTTGCTCGTGTTGCTGTTCCCAGTCTGTTTGTGTGAGGTACCATTCTGGCACACCTATTCTGCCACTTTATGAAAGTGTGTAATTAAGCGCCTCAGTTGGCCTCTTGTAAATGTCATCTGCTCAGCCATCTGGATTGGAGACTTTGATGTAATTAATTCCCTCCTCAGATAACCCCCATCAGCTGCCTCTCTGTAAGCAAAGGTGAAAGTTCACCTATTGAAAGTGTATACTGTTTGGTCACAGCTGTTATGATAAACCCACTTCTACTGTATGTTGCATGTGCATCAGGCTCTAATCATGATCTAAACACATACATTCAATTTTTGGGTAGACAAATAAATAGCAAAGAATTACTAAACAATGTGTTTTGGATGATATACACATTTGCAATCTTTGATCAAAAAGAAAAGCTACAAAATTACTATTAGTTAGCATTTTATATCATTTTGCTTTAGTTTAACTGGGTATATGTTACGAGAAATGTATATTTCCTGTTATTAGTGATTACTGGTTGCTCTCAGTCCTGCTCAGCTCATGTCCTTCAGCTGGTATTCAAACACATTCGGGACATCATGTCCTTTATGCTAATCCAAGCATGGACATAAACATAGACATAACTAACCACTCACATTCTGCACCTGAGAACCTGGCATTGGAGGTGTGAACAATGTAGTCCTCCTAACATTGTACATACAACATGGTCTACAATCTCCTGTATTGTATTTCTTATTAAGCGATTGATCTGGAACCATTGTTACTGTGTCTGAATTACACAAAATGTGTTGTGGCTCACTCTAAAACACCTATTACATTGTCATGTTTTCATATTATTGTCAGTGACGCATTTTCCATCAAAAAGTGATAAGTGACAATGGCACAGTAAATTTATTAAAATGAGGAAAAAAAGTGCCATGTCGCTTTTTTATTGAGAAAGGAAGTGAGAGCCAATCCCTTGTGAACTCTGATAGACATGAAATTCCGGTGCAACCAGAATTAGTCACTTCTGTGGAAAATAAAAATACGCCTTTTGAGACAAGTTCTAAATATTCTAATCTACCTTTAGCACATCAGGATTAGCTTCTAGTGCGTGTTATCTTTTCCCTCTTGCTCCCACATTTGTTTTCTACGCACAATCCCTATTTTATGTAAATTAGTGTCTGTTTTCTACATAGTTTAGAGCAGGGGTTCACAAACTATTCAGACCACAACACACAAAATATAAATGCGAGAGCCCCTTGATCCCCCCACTGTCCCCTGAGTTGGTTGAAAACATACAAATGCTGTGCACAGCTGTGCACAGGGCACAAAGTCTATATAAAAACAGGCATAGCAACAACACAAATAAGACAACCAAACAACCATATTATTATTTTAGTCATATGAGTCATATATCGTAAATGGAATCCAAATGTAAAAACTGATCTCACAAGTGAACACAGAATGCAGGTACAGGACAAAAGTGAGATCAAAAAACATCTTATACTATATCATGTCTTACACTACCAACACCGGAAACTGTTGTAAACTGGCAGCAAAAAAAGTATCTGCTGCATGTGTCTCTGTGGTGCTGTAAACTGATGTGTGACTGACGCTGTCACTCATCTGTTGTAATCACCTCAGAAGGAAAACATTAGGAATACAGGTGTTCTATTTATTTAATACAATTATTATTATTATTTAAATTTTTTAATGATTTCTGAAAATTATCTCTGGCCCCCTCAGATTACGGTAGAGTATGTTTGTTTCGGAGTTGGGAAGAGGCAGAAACTTCTGAAAGAATTCTATGAGCTTGTCTGTGCTTAAGTGTTACACTGTTTTTGAACATAGAACTTTCATTCAAGATGTATTTCACAGAGGTAAAAAAGGTTTGCTCGACAGCAGCAGTGTACGAGTTTAATTGGCAGGTCCACTTCAAGTGTTGACGTTAGAATTTTGCAGTGCAGACACAGACCTGGGGCTCTGGAGAATTAGTCCACTCACACTTAGGTAATTGATAGCAGAGATCAGAGTCCTTAAGAGGTGAGGAAGATGAGAAGGAAAATGTGCCAAGGTTGTCGTCTGTTCTTCAGTCGCTCACTCATCAAACAGCCGGAGAGAGTAAGACCGCTCCTCTGTTAAAGGGGATATCATTATCGATTGCACGACAGGGTTCAACGTTAACCCAGCACGACACAAACACTCTGCAGGGGGGAGGCAGTGCAGGTCTGTGGGTGAGCTGTCACTATCATATTCTGTGTTCTATCAAACATCTTGCTAGAATACTATAAAGCAGTGGCTTATTCACTCCTAAATTCCTCAGGGAAATTGGTGCAACAGTTTAATAATCCAGAAAAAAATGTTCCAGTTGAAAAGTCGCACAAATGCAATTTAAAGAAGAACTTTGCAGGATTTATACCTTAACATAACAGCTTCGGTATCATTGTGATTGCTTAATGACTTATTCTGTAGTGGATGGGGTCTGTCCCAACCCCCACCCCCCACCCCCCACCTCAAGAAGTCTCGCAGGAGTCTCGGGTCTTACGAGAAACGAATCGCTTAATGACACTACACACATAAACACTCGCCCAAGTCAGTCTCAGACATTCATCATGGCAGAGCTGGTGAAAAAAAGAGCAAAAGCAGAGAAAACCGCTGCTCGTGGTCAAACGGGAGAAAGAGAGGAGGGCAGGGAGATGCTCGTAGCCAGTGAGTTTTACAACATTGTTTTTTAACATTACACTGAAGCTCTGTAAGAAAAAATCCAAACAAAAACAACAAAGAAGAAGCCTGACCTGCAAAGTGCCACTTTCAAATATTTCCTTTTTGGGGTCAGAATTTTTTGATATCCTTCAAATGCATTCTCCATTTAGTTTCACTGCTAGCAACCCTTCATCAACATAATTCTTTTTAATTTGAATGCTCGAGTATAGGCAACTAACACATTTATCATCACGAAGCTGTGTAATCTCATTCATCACATAGATTGCCTTGCATGCACGTTTGCATCCATAATAAATGCCCACTGGCTGTTATGAACCATAAACACTGTGCTTTATCTCATTCTTTTAATTGATATAAACCAAGTGTTACCAACATGGCCACTGTTTTATATCATGCCTCTATTTAACAGGCTGCACTAATTTCCTACAATGGATCAGACCAGACAGCAGTCATTCAGACATTGCCAATTCCTTCCACTCATCCTTGCCAGACTGTATTGACTGGCAGCATTTACTTCAAGGTCAAAGGGCAGCTGAAGAATTCTTTGCATTTCCTTGAGGAGTCGCATCTTACATGATGTGTTCAATAACGAGATGCAAAAACACCCTGTAAATACGCAGCAGTATAATTTTACTCAAAATATATGGGTACAAACCCAGAATGGTTTAAAGGCATATTATGTAGGAACCTGGCACTGTCTCTTAATTTAGACTCCCTGCATTGAAAGCATTTCTATAAAGATGTGTTTAGGAGATGTAAAGCAATGAAGAATTCCTATTCGCTAAACAAACGTAAACACACAAGCAATATTGTTCCTACAACTCAATCACATAGGTCAACTGTGTTTGTTCAGGTCTTCTCCTCTTATATAGAATCAATGTTTGCCGTGCACCAGCATCAGGAGCAAGGAGGCTGCCCGGGCAATTTCAGTTTGATTTAGTGTATGGACGAGAGACAACAGGGAGGTGTCACTGAGAAATAAACCTTCCTCCGCGGACCGCTTGGAAGTAGACAAATATCTTCACCAGAGCAGGGCTTTTAGCTGATTTGTGTTTTTCCTTGTTTTGATTTGTGTCCCTCTCGGTGTGTCTCAGCGTCTGCCTCTCTGTATTCCGACCACATGCTGCCACCGGAGCGGAAAGTGAAAGCACACCTGTTTGTTTAGTGTTTGTCTCTCACCCATGATTTGGCAATGCTGTGTGCTTTATTTGAGGCCTTAATTGTCAGGTTGCTATTTAGTGTAATGAGGCAAGCAGAAGCCGAGGTGTTGTGTCAAATGGAGAAGCCACTGGGTATTTATGAAAGCCGAGGGCCATTTCTCTAAGAGTGGGCTGGAGGTAAATCTGAAGTCTATTGTGCCAGCTAATGCCAAGTTAACCACAACATGAAATTAGCTCTCATTTTCTGACATTTATTGGGGTTCACACACAAAACACTCACTCATAGGAACACATGGTAATTAATTTCTCTCAATAATGATTACTATTTGTGGCTTTTCTGGGACAATAACTAAGCTCAAATGCAAGGCAGATATCCGACAGATCAAACGCAAGGTTAAATATCTGATCATTCATTGTTTTTAAAATCAGCAACATTTTGGGTTGCGTTTTCAGCAACTGCTGTGTGCATAATTGATTTTATTATAATCAGAAAATTACTAACCTTATAATATGTTATGAATATGCAAATTTCAGGGAAATGTTTGTGAACAAACCAGACCACAAGCCCGGTCCTCTATTTTCAATAAACACTAGATACTAGACACTGACAATACAGTTTTTTGCTCTATTGTCTTTTCCTCTGTGATATGTTATCGTCTCAAAGCCACAACCCAACACACTTACTCCCATGTAAAATAGGTTGGGTTACCAAAAGCTTTGTCTCCACATTTTTCTAGAAGTAAAGTGAGCAGTGAACAGACTTTCTACTGTTTAACCTTAAAGGACAGTTTCTTATAAGGATAATGAGCTATTATAGATTTAACTACAAGCCCCAGTGTAACTTACAGAACAGAAATCTATCTAGGAAAAAATGTACATTAATCATTGCTAATTGTTTATGGCTTATCTCGAACATTCCTACAGACCGTTCTCCCCATTGGCATTTTATTGTGTAACTTTGAATACCACCTAATGAAATGTGTCCCTTTCAAATCACATCTGATTGAAAGCACATATGGCTAAGTATTTGCTCAATGAGGCCGGGTTTTGGCAGAGGCAACCATCATCACTAGCTCAAATATGAAAACGTTCCATATTATTGCGTAAACCTCAGCCTTTCACCATCTTCGACAAGCCCAATGGTCATGTGATCAATTGCAGACATCTGCCCACTTTGATATAGTGAGTAAGAGGGTTCTGAGCGTGTCACAGATCTGCGTCACCGCTTCATACTCTGCTCGGGTGTTTCGAGTAACAAAGCCATGATTACATGACTTATTTATGAGCTTTACTTGTATTCATTTTAAATGCAACAAGATGTAACTGCCTCGGGACCTGACGCTTTTTCACACCAGCTCCCAGCAGTCATGTATGGATTTGCAACACTGACATTTTCATCCCCTATTGGTGTGTTTAAATAATTAATATGAACAAAGCCTTTCCTTCTACTAAATGTAGCCTTTATGAAATGTGTCTATGTGTTACAAAAAAAAAGTCTAAATCTTGTGATTTTCCAATGTAGAAAATGGAAGAAAGGTTTATAGAATGGTACTTCCTTGGGTAAAATAAACCCTACAGTAGGTCTGGAATCAAAAGACATGTATAGCTTGGGGAATCCTTGGTGGGATTTGAAGGGATATAAGGAGTAATACCACAAAGATTCTTTTTTATTTTTTTGTACTTCCTGTTTTCCTAAAGCACTGGAGGGTCGAAGAACACTTTGGAATATTTAAAGATGATTACATTAACTTGTATGGTTCTTGTATAGAATGAGTAGAGGTGGATAAGTGGTTAAACTGAATGGATTACTTCAGAAAGATAATACTGAGTCAGGATCAGGAGTGAAAAAAAATCTATAGCACCGTTAGAGGATTTGCAGTGCACTTCAACAACCAATAAAATGGATTTCATGACTGCATGACTCATCCTAGCATAACTACCATTCAGTAATTGGCCAAATAAAATTTGATTTCAATAGACAAAATATGATTAATGTGTTGATCGAAGGGCCAGTGTAAGACACAGATTTATACACATAATCTTAGCCATTCATACTGTTTCTACTTGAATTGCAGCAGTGATATCGGTTTTGGAATGAGCACAGTGAAGTCAACAAAATCCATGTCAAGAGTCTTACTCTGCTTAGGTCTCAAGTCAAAAGAGCACCGTCTTTATTCACTTCACTGCTCACATGAGTGGAAAGTTCATCTTCTGTGGGCTGCCTCTTGAAGTACTTATGGTGAGTTCTGTTTGAACTGGGATGTGAAGATTTTACGGTCAGCAAATGTCACAGGGGGCACATAAAAATGATATAAAGAATACTATTGGTTTGTATACATATGGAAATAGTTGTTGTTTTGCTCATTGGCGCATACATTGAAAAGGTTTCTGGCCTCTAGATACTGGTTTATTTTTATGTTTCATGTGGTTTTGTTCTGCCACCTATAGTATGTGATCACGCTTTGACAAATGGGTTCAAGAAAATCTATACTGTTTTTCCATTCATGCAACTGGAGTTATAACCCCTGCCTTATTTTCCCAGGAAGCAAACAGCAGGGCATTTTTACACAGTTTATATTATGACAAATGTACAGCAACTTGCAGACAAGCGCCAACTGCTGTGTGCTTTTTCCATGTTCTCCCTTTGCTACTATAGGGTCTCTGGGCACTTTCTCCCCCTCCCACTGTCCAAAGACATGCACATATAGAAGGCATGCATGTACAGTATATTGTCTTTAAGTATCTCTAAATGTTAGTCGAAACTGGCAATTGTTTCTCCCCACCTCATGCACAAAACAACAGCGATAGGAACCCGTAAAGGATAAGCACTATAAATAAAGAAAGAAGATTAACTAACTGAACGTGGTAACTATAATGATAAGCCAGGTTGAATGGCTGCACGTGGATCAAAGCCACACACATTTTAAGCATGTGGAAATGAGATTCCAGTGCCCTTCGACCAGAATGCTGGCAGGGGGAGAAAGTGTGAGGCAGAGTGATGTATTAAGAGGGAAAGCCAAGGTTAAATAAATGTATTGATTTAATCTTTCCAATGTGCATTTCCTTCTAAGGCACCATTCAAATCACTAACTGAGGGAGCGAATTAAAGGAGACATGCTAAATTCAATGACCAGCAGAACAGACAGGTGAATTGACTGTTAATCCTTTAAGTAGTAGTTCTGTAAATGTTTTAAGTTAGTGGCGTGATTCCCTCTTAATTTCTGTCTAAATGGTGGGCAAAGTTTTTCCAAGTAGATTTAAAACACTGTGCTTACAATGTAAAATACAGAACAGAATAAAAATGCTGGCAGATAGGATTCCAGAAAAATGTGCGTGGCAGGCTTTGTTTTCTCATATTCCTCACAAACCTGTACATCTATGCATCAACGTTTCCCCTTTCACAGTCTTCTCTACTGGGCCTTTTCTGTTTCCAAGGCAACCTGCAAAGTAGGAGACGGAGGATGGGTGAATACGGAAAAGCAAAATGCAGGAGACCACACAAATCCAATTGTACAATGCCTTTTAGTCAAGAATTGACTTTTGCCTTTCCATTATGAACAAACCTATTTTCATGAGATAAACTCTTTCTGAACTTTTTCTATGTAAACAATAAAAGGCCACACTAAAAGGTGCAGTTTTGCTGTATTGTAGGGGTCCGGGGAGTCCAAAAACGAGTTAGTATCTGGTGTGTAGTGACCAGATACTGTCCTTTACAGTGAAAACCGGGCGAAAGTGCCAGACACAATCAAATGTGAGCATTTGCCCACTCAGGTCGGTTATGACAACAAACTGCAGTCAGTTTGAGACCCCGATGAGGACAACAAGCGTGCAGATGAGCTTCCCTGAGACGGTTCAGAAATTCTTTGATTATGCAAACCAGTTGTAGCAGCAGCTGTCCGGGTGGCTGGTCTCAGAGGATCTTGGAGGTGAAGATGCCGGATGTGGAGGTCATGGGCTGGTGTGGTTGCACGTGGTCTGTGGTTGTGAGGCCGGTACTAAACAACATTTAGACAGCTTATTGTCAAGAATAACTGGGCGGCAGTAGCTCAGTGGTAGAGCGGCCGTCCTTCAACCGGAAGGTAGTAGGATCGATTCCCGCTCGCCCCACAGTTCATACTGTCGTTGTGTCCTTGGGCAAGACACTTAACCCACCTTGCCTCCAGTGACTGTAACACTGGTAATGTAATGTAAGTCGCTTTGGATAAAAGCGTCTGCTAAATGAATAAATGTAAATGTAATGTAAATGTAAGAAATGAATTCAAATCACGGGCAACAGCTCTGCTGGACATTCCTTCATTCTATCAATGGCACGCTCCCTCAAAACTTGCTGTGGCATTGTCCTGTGTAATAAAACTGCACATTTTAGTTTGGCCTTTTATTGTGCCACACCTGTGAGGTGGATGGATTAGCATGGCAAAAGAGAAGTTGGTCACTAACACAGATTTGGACAAAATTGTGAACAATAACTGAGAGAAATAGGCCTTTTGTGTACATAGAAAAAGTCTTAGATCTTTGAGTTCAGTTAATGAAAAACAAAAGTGTTGCGTTTAAATTTTGGTTTAGTATACTATAATTATGATCCCTTGTATTAAATGTTATGATTTAATCACATTGTTTTAAGACACAGATTAGAAAGTGCACTGTATAAAGATGGTATCCTTGCTCCCTAAGAAGCAAAGATGAATATTTCTTTAATAGTGATTGGCAATTGCATAATAATAATAATAAAGGATTGTTCTCTTTGGTTTGGACAGAAGATGTCTGAGAAAGTATATTAAGTTGTAAAATAATTCTAAAAAGCTGGGAGAGCCAGAGGGATTTAGTGTAGACGCTTCCAGCTAGACACAGTCAAGGCTATGCACAGCACAGATGTGTTGATCTGTCCTCCCTGCATCCCAAAGCCCTCTTCTCATCTGTCTTCTGGCTTTCCTTGAAGTTTCTCAGGCTCTGCTATTCCTCTTTGTTTAGTCTCATATATACTGAATGGATACTGAATGGCACATTATACCATTTTGCAGACATTGTCGGCAGCCATCAATTTTGTATGAGCTCTCCTTCACACCTCAGCGCTTCTTACTCTACATTTTTACTGCATCTGCTGTTGTTTGTGGTAAATAGGTGTAGTTCATTGTTGCATTTGCAAGAGTGTAAGCATTTGCTGTGCAGTTGTGTGAATTGTAGAGTATGTTTTTATTCTTACTTTATTCCAAACTTATGCCAAAGGATTGCTCTGACAACTCTATTTACTTTATCTTTATCTGTTTAACTTAATTTTATTAAATGATTGTCTGAAATTATCAGGAAAAAGTACTGCACAAGGGTTTTTGTTTGATAGGATAGCAGCTAATTACATTGTTTTGTTAGTAATTACGGTTTGCTAAAACAACTCTTCACATTACCACGGTTTGTAATTTAATGTAAATGTGACCATGCTTTAGTGTATTGTTTGTGACAGTCTTGGATGAATGGCCTGACAAACATTAAAGAAATACAAGTGGTGCAGCGGACTGTTACATGAGTGACGAGGCGTTTTCTGTTCAGCTCCATATGGGCACACTAGAAAAAGTTATGTCCAATCAAACTGCTTGGTTGAAACTAACAGTTGTATTGGAAGATAATGCAATAGTGCATTATGTGCATTATGGTCAACTGAAGTCATTGCTGGGAACACTGTATAAGCAAATCAATTTAATGATACCACTGCGTACTGAGGAAAATACTTTTACTGCAAAGCTAAACAATGCACAAGATAGGCAAACACAACTGTCTTATACAGGGTTAATTTGAACATTCTTCCATCTCTTTTACCAGGCGTGATAGCTGTTTCCAGCTATTGTCCGGCCCATGTATAGGAAACAGAAGGCATTGATTGAATGGCTGCTGGACAAAGCAGAAACTGCTTATTGATCTAATGCACCTCCATGTTAGGATCAATCTCATAATGTCACTACCATATAGAAAAAGGAGGCATGCACAGAAAAGAGAGTCAAAAATGCAAACAACAATTGTATGTATATGACTGGAAAACTGCTTCTCAGTGGGACTTTCCTGGATGAATAAAGGTCAAAATAATTGTTTTTATAAAATAAAGAACACAGAAGATATATGTGTTTTCATTGCTCAGCCACTTGAGTACTAAAGCCTTTCTGTTGCCTATAACTTAGCCTCAATGTGTTCTGTCCCATATAGTATATAGTAGCTATAAGTTTTTTATGAAAAATATGATAGCACAGAACCCATATCCATCATTACACATAAAAAGAGAGAGAGAGAATGACAAATGGCGAGGGTTCCAAAAACAGCCAGGAAAAGAGGGCATCAGTCTTGTTTGTTCAGAGGTCATTCTTACAGTCATTCTGTAGATTTCTCCTTCTCTGTCCTCTGTTCAAGTCCCCAAGAATGACAAAGGATGACAAAAACTGAAAAAAAGGGAAATGAGTGGGTGATGTAAGGACTCAATGATGTGATAGATGGCAGGACAGGGTGCAGTAAGAATTGCATGTGTGCACGAGGATATACACACTGGAGCATGTCAAAATGGTGCTCATCCAAGCTAGTGTGTGTTGTAGATGCATTGATGGACGAGGAGCATGGTTTGCCGTTTCAGCATTGGAAGTGCTTAAAACATTTGGGCTCCAGGGACGAGCTGTGTCACATCCTGCCTTCCTTTTGACTTATGGACCTGCCATGACAAACACTCAAGGGCTCCTGTAGTGGGATGGGTGGTGGTACAGGGAGCAGGGGTCTGTATATCCCTCATGAGGACAAGATTTGGACCCCCTGAAAGTGAAGACTGACTCCGGACAAGTGCTACTCATGACGGCTTAAAGCTTGTAATAATTAACAAAATAATCCTTATATAAATGTTTGTGCAAAGAGAAAATCAATTTTGTCATTTTTTCTGTGGAGCACTGTGTATTTTATGTGATTTCTTGATTCTACCAAACCTCCTAGCACTGGTTTAAGTTGCATAAAAAATCTTGTAGCAAACAATTACTTTTCTTAGATTTCCTTCAGCTTTAAACTTGGTGCTCATAAATACTAATTGTACTAATGTACAGTATCTGGAACCTTTATTGTATCTATTCATGCTTAACGTCACAATAAATATCTTTCTGGGGTTTATTAGTGACGGTTTTCCATCACAGTCATAAAAGGATGAGATGGCTGAGTCCCAGTGAGATTCAAAAAGGCATTTGTCCCTTCAATGGTTCTGGTAGAGCCCTGTTCTATGATTTGCACAAGTTATTGTACTATTAGGGTTAATTTACTACCCAAACTAATATCCTGAAATGGAGAGAGTGGGCGAGTATTCCACCACATAGACACACTGCACCAAATACATGCAAGCACATACCTCCACATTTCCAATCTGACAGTACTGTGCCCTCAATCAGTTTTAATGCAGTGAAATCAGTCATCCTGCTCATCTCTTCCTCACACTCACACATCCTTCATCTTATGGCACTTTTTTCTACCTACTTCAGACATTTTGACTCACCCTGGTTGAAATCGCAGGTGTAACTAATAGCATTAATTTCCTTTCATTTAAATATGCCAGAAGTCAGCATGTGAAGCATCATAGTACTGATAGTCTTAGCTTCTGTGTACTCATTTTCTTATCAGCAAACATGTATTCTCTACAACTTAAACTTTTTAAATTGCTTCCTTCTACGGACCACCCATCATCCAGGCCATTATAACCAGTGACATGTTAAATAAGTATTTTGATCATTTGGTTACCATGGAACCTGTCTACAGGCAGAATCGGTTTAGACCATGGAGATATTTTCCCCTTGAAGTTTGATGTGCTAAAAGCAGAAAAGCAAATTGATTTAAGTGACTTTGACAAGGTTCCCATTGTGATAACCACACAACTGAGTTAGGGCATCTCCAACATGGCAGCTTTTGTAGGCAGTCTGCTCTGGGCACCGCACAACACAATTTCCAAGACTTCTTGGCAAACATGATGGCACTATGTTATATCACTGTGTTTATACTGTAAATATTTGCATTATCCACACTCTAATGATGTAACCCAAAAACCCCTTCCCTCAATCCCACCATCCTGAGACCAAGCTGCCTTTCTTGCAGCTAATATGCGACAGAGTCCTTGTGCAGATGCTAATCTGAATTTGATGGAAGGGGGCAGCAATAAGGCAGCCTTGGCTGGTCAAAATAAAGGTTGCAGCGCTGTGGAGCTGAAAAGTGACAAGTTAGTCTGCCTTTAAAGGATTAAACTGAAGAGTCCTAAAGTACCAAACAGAGGACTCTCATGACCGAATATTTGATGTCTGAGCAGGTGTTGTGTCGTCGACAGGTGATGGAAAGCACATTCTGTGAAATCAGTGAACGGGATGTTGCTAGACATGCAGCTGGAAACCTTTGTGACTCTCTGCCGATAAGACCATTAAGATGCTCTTTGGGACAAAGTATGCTGTAAGCATGTTTCTGGTGAACTTTTATAAAGTTGTATTTATTTGACCATTTTTCATCGATTACTGAGTGGATAAGCATCTAATTAAATGCTGCTATTGTAAAGATTGTGTACTTTGCAGCCAGTTAATTCCATAGCTTTGGCTCATTGCAGTAACTGTTGCAGTAACTGTTGACTAATCTGTCCTTGTTAGGCCTTGCTGTAAAAAAACAAACTTTGGTTTAATGCACTAGAAATGGCAAAAGATGCAGCCAAGCATAAACAAAGAGGCTTTACAGTAATATTGCCGAACCTTTTTGGGGAAATTACCAATTAGTGTCAGATTATAGGCTAAATAGTTTGGGATTTTTATCAATAATGTTCTTGGGAAGAAGTGAAAGTACCTCTGTCGAGATGCCTAAATGGTTTGTAAAACATTGTGGAGGTTAAGACATCTGGCAGGGTAGATGTGTGCACAAAGTGAAGTAAAACAGTGAATTGTGTCACTGCCGAGGGTGTATTCAGTTCTCTTTGGAGTTCAGTCCAGTTATCGAGGAGACACTGAGCTTCATCCAAAGTCCAGCACATGTTCTGGCCAGCTTCATTGATGCGTGGGACTGTGGGACTTGGCCTGAAACTGCTGGACGACTGTGACACATGTGTATTTGTATGTAATGGGCACTGGAGGTATATGTGGGTGCAATAACAAAAACGGTCAATACACACACACAATCATTGTATAATTCTGTCCAAGGTTCTAAAGAGTATTTAGAGGCTGATACAAGAAACTTAAGCTACAGTATTAGAGTGAACTTTATTAGAACATGCTCAGGATGATACAATCAAGGTTCCCACAAATTTAGAGGGTGTAGTAAAGAGCTTGTATTAAATTAGTTTTTGCTCTGTCTCAGCAGCAATCCGAAACCCTGTTCATTCAAATCAGATCTAGGCCGATGGGCAAACATAGTCCGTGAAAACTTTGCAATATGAAGTCGGTCTGAACATTTTGTGAATTGTACATTGGAATTGTAAAATGAAATAGAGAAAACCTTTTACTCACCAACAGTTCCTCCAATCAGTTACTCCACTGTGTTCTGAATTCAATACTCACTTCTGTGTGTTTTCTCCTACCCTGTTTCCTTGTAGCGCTGCCCAGCTACACTTGTGGTAATCCGGGACAGCTGCTCAATGGTCACCAGCAGGGGTCCACGTTCAACATAGGGGACAAAATCCGCTACAGCTGCAGCCCAGGCTATGTGCTCGAGGGTCATACCACCCTCTCATGCCTGGCCACCTCAGCGGGTACAGCAGCCTGGGATTTCCCCCTGCCCTACTGCAGAGGTACGGACACAACACAATCCAACATTTACAATAAGAATTTAAAAATACTGAATTATAGTATCACTATCAATGTGAAGAAAAACATGTGAAGTAATTATTCTGTGACTCAGGGTCTTTATTCAATCTCACTACACGTACAGTATATCACCATAGTATGTTATCTCTTAAATAAACCAAATATCTCCCCCACACACATTCCATATGCGTACACATGACTTGACATGGTTTTCTGTGGTTATCCTGATATCTTATTTACAATGACAGGACCTCATGTGTTTGCTCCCAGTCAGGTGCTTGTGCCAGTTGTCCTTCCCTCACAGTTTGCAAGCACCCCTGCGGCAGCGACACCTGCCAGTGTGTGTTTTCTAACCCAACATGACAGACTTACAAAAGTGGTTCACAAAACACAATTACGTTGTTACTGTGCATAATACTTCAGCTTTTTAAATATTTTTGTACCCAGTTTGTTACTTTTATTACAGTGCATGTCAATTTGCGGTTGTGTCGTCTGTGTGGCCATGTGGCCTATGGTTTGTGTCCCTACTGTGGAGAGCAGTGAGACACTATGCCATCTGCATCCAGGCCGGGAGTCAGGAAGCCCACATAGGAACACACATGGCAGGGCACCATGCGCCAACACAGTCTCCACCCACCCACTCACTCACATGTAGCAGCAGCATTGAAAGTGGTTACTCTATTTACCACCACCTTGAGTGTATCATGATTATAACCCCCTTTTCCCCCTGCCCTTGTTTAGGTTTATTTAATTTACTAACACCTGAACTCAGCTCTTTCATTCAACTCCTCCATGCCAGTTCAGACACCTTCATGAAAAAGAAAGAAAGCTGTTAAGGGTACTCAAGTATGTTATTATGCCACCGTTTCAGCAGAAATTACACGCCAACAAGTTTTTGAAACTAGCAATTTCTTCAGTGATTAATTGAGCTCCCCCAATGCCATATAAAAGTCAGCATGTACACCTGAGTGCTCCTTCATAAGGCATAATTGTATTGTTAATGTCACCCCAATTATAGAGCAATGTGTAGGAGCAAAAATCAGGTTCTACTTTTGAATTAGGAGGGGCCTTTTTGAGCCCTCACCATTTCACGCTAGAACTATAATGACAGCATTCCAATACTTCTCAATAAGTAACTACTCTTTAAGTCTACAAATAATCAATCAAAATGAACAACATGGCTTTTAAGATGTCTTATGTCTTCATAAAGGTACTGTTTTCAATCTGTTCCAGTCATGGTAGGTTTTTCCATATCCTTCTTAACATAGACAGAAACGTGAAATATGCAGTCAAAGATGCATTTTGCGATCCATTTTAAACATTGCTATCTTTACCATTTCATCCTTGTCTGGTCTGTGCATCATGTGTATTGGTTGCCAATTCAATCTACGAAATTGAAGTGGCTCCATACATTTTATGGAAAGCCATGCGATTTTAAGTGACAGTATGGAAAGATGTCTTGTTCATCCATGGGACTCATCTCGACATGTGCCACTGGCAAAGAGGCAAAGTGTCTCTAAATATATGTCTATCCAGCTCTAGCATTAGAGTGGTCATTCTTTTTTTGGGCTGCCTATAAAATAGCTCTAAGTTCCTCATTGGCGTTGAAGGCTTGGTCTGAGTTGGGCACAAAATAGAGAGAAGAGCTTGGGTGAAGGTGAATGTAAACGCTGAGACTTCCCTTCAAGTGTGAAGAAACTGTCCTGTGTGGAATATCAATTTAGTTCTTCATCCTTTCTTCTGTAGATTGTCTACTTCTTGTCACTCCCAGTGCAACAATCACCTGTCACCCCTCTCGCCATCTCTCTCTTTTTGTTTTGTCCACCACCAGCCCTCCGCTCCTGTCATCCTCTGCACCCTCCTTTTTCTCACCCTTCTGTCGTGGTTTCCCTCCTATTCAAGTTCACACCTCACAGGTTCCCGCTCGTCCGTACGCTTGCCTGCCCTCCCTCAGGGGGGTTGCCGTGGTGACAGCTAGGATGGATGATTGACAGGGCCCAGTTCCTCAGAGCTCCTCCTCCTCCATATTTCAAAAGCTACACATATAGCTGCCTGGCCTTAATAAAAAGTCCCTAACAAAGATATAAACTCACATGAGAACTGTGTGAGTGTGTCTGATAAAACTCCTTATGAGTTATTATTATGATTCTGTATTATGTGTGTGTATATATATATATATATATATATATACACTTTAGCACAGTTTCATAGCACTTTTCAAATGCCTTTCACTAAATATAGTGCAAAAGGCAATGTATTGTTAAATGCTTAAATAAAGATATCAAAATCAGAGCTGGGGAATTATCCTGGCAACATATTAAAAGCTTTATTATTAAATGCCCCACGACTTAAAAAGGAAAGAGTTTCTTTGATTAACACAAATCTGAATTAATCACAATTTAATCACTCGCTCTGAGTTGCATTGGGTTGCATCACACATTCGTGCCTCCTTCTTGCTGACTGTAAAAGCTCTGTAGGGCATTTTGAAATACTATGGCTGTCTCTTTGGCCTATGGCAAAATAAGTAGACAAAGGAGCGTTCTGCTGTTGCACATTTATATGCCTGTGATTTTTAAATTCTGCAAAATGGTTGGTGGCCAAATCTAAAATTGCAGCCAGAAAAGATCATAAATTATTCATAGTCTAAATGCCCTTTAAAGAAGACAAAACTTAAATTGAAGGTTTCCACCAAGTTACAGAAATAGGACTTTTACAAAGTTATGGCAGTAGCATTTATATGACAAAATGAACAAGTGCATTCATGCTTTTAGGAGGAATCCTCATGAGCTACTATTCTACACTAGAGCATTAAATACACAAAAGCACAAAAGTGTCTCCACCACCTTTTCACTGCATCTGTGAAAACCGCACACTCTAAAAAACATTATTGAAACATGCATCAAAAGGGTTTTCACTCTCCACATGCAAGTATGTCTCACAGAGTAAGAATAAGTCTACAAAGAAGGAAATTTCTAACAAGTATTCAACAACGAGTCACTGCTATTGTAAACAATTCTGCGTACCAGCTGCACAGTACAATTCTACATTTCACACCACTATGTCCTTTCCCCATTGCCCCTCACTGTTTGTGCCGATATACTCATACTCTCCTTTATCAACTTTACTGCTGGCATAGGGTTTCTGTGAGACTCAAGGCTTTGTATGGCTCATTGATTGTAGCTGACCTTCAGGATGCAGCAGGATGTGTTTACAAGCTATTACCCTCACTCTTGTTCTGTGTACATATTATCATCTCTCCTCCATTATCTCAGTTCCACACTACATATGTGATTATCATTGTTCACATATTTCTCTTTTACTAAGCCTTTCACAATGTTTTCCCCACAGCGGATGATGGGTGTGGTGGAACTCTGAGGGGCCAGAGCGGGGTGATTACCACCCCTAATTACCCTGCAGAGTATAACAACAACGCAGACTGCACCTGGACTATACTCGCTGAGCCAGGAGACACCATTGCCCTGGTTTTCTCTGACTTTCAGCTGGAGGACGATTACGACCTGCTGGAGGTCAGCGGCACTGAGGGCTCTTCACAGTGGTGAGTGCTCAGTCTATTGCATTTTGTCTATAGGGTGGGAAATGTGAGGGGAATGGAGTCCAGTGGAGAGCCACCTGCCCACTGGCACTTTTACAAATGAAGAAATAAGGTGGTTAAACATGAGTAAAGGTCAGATAGTGCTGGGACACAGACACCTGAAAGTAATATATATATATATATATAGTCCAAACCAGTTCAGAAAGTTTAAAGATATTATTGACATATTTATAGACATAATGAAGATGTGTTAAACAATGCACACATGCCTGAGAAACCAGCACCAGGAGGAAGACATAGTCACATTAAGACAGAGAATGCCACTGTCAGCACATATATACATCAATAAAATATTAATCATTTGGTCTAATCACATATTATGGTTAAAGCAAGTATAAGGTACTAACATTAATGCTAACCTTGTAGCTTAAGATCATAGGTAATCGTCATAAATGCAAAATATTATTATTTAGGCACACATGCTATTTTAGATCTATCTATTTTATACATATACATATATACTATATATATATATATATATATATATATATATATATATATATATATATATATATGCACATGCAGTGAGAATGGGATGTCTTACAGAACTAATGGTCAAACATACAATCTGACCACTATTTAGGTCAGTTTGACCATTATTTAGGTCTTTATAAAAGAGCAACAGATAAAGGCTGCTTTTAAAGGTTGGCCTTTTATAACTTAATAGCACAGTCTCCATAAATGCAACTAAATGGTGGCAGCCTGGAACTCTGATAAGAGAGGCTAAGTGCTGGATTTAAACACCATTTTGAGTCCTGCTGATACCAAACACATAATGAGGGTATTGAAACTAATACGTCGTCTGATGGTTATTATTTGATCAGTGGACTGTGGCTTTGAAGTGTAATTTGAACACTGACTCTTTTTGACCACATCCAGTCACTGCTTTCCTCCATTACCGCCGCCGCGTCTCACATAAACACACACTACTCAGCTCTAATCATGAAGAGGTAGGGTATCCTGGCGTCTGTGTGGGTCTCTCACCATCTGTGTCAGCTCCTCCTCTCTCTGACAACTCTCTCAACTCTGGAAGTAATTAGTAAGCTCCATTACCACCAACAGCCTGCATCTATATAGTGTTCTTTCACCTACAGAAAAACAAACAAACATTCAAATATGTGCACAAATAAAAATAAAAGTAACAACACTCTAAGTTACTTTTGTGTTGTTACTGTAACTATTGGACAAACAGACACAGACTTTTATATTGTCTGCCATACAAGGTATTATCCAGTCTCCAGTAGTAAGTAATTAAGAAAATTTGATCATTGTCAATAGAGAAGTGTTGCATATAACGGGGGTGGATGTATTCATTTTGTATTTATGTAATTCACTGAAAATGCAAATCACTGCATTGTTTTTGTTAAATACCAAGTCAGAAATAGTTAGTTTTCTTAAAAACAAGGGAGTATTGAGGACACTGAAGTGACAGCCACAGGCGGATTGGCCAGAAGGGACAGCACTGGCAGAGCCAATAAACATTTGAAATAAAGAGTGGTTCACACAGAAAGAAGGATACTGCAAACTGTTGATAGAGGAAACAGAATCAGAAAGAATTTATAAGAAGTCATCTTAGAGTGAGAGGGCCCCTGGAAACATGTCAGTTTCACTCATTCACTCAGTAGCAAAACATTCAAAGGAAATCTTGATTGACTCTGAGCAGGCTGAGAATTGTGCCTTGTAGCTTGATATTAAAGTCTCTTTGAATCTCCGCTCGGCTATCTGGGATTTGATCACTTCCCAGACTCCCTAAGACGCCAGACTGACTTTGCTTCTTTTGCTCACTGCAGTCATCAGATAGTTGTCGCAGACTTTGACTCGCTGTCATTGTTGATGTGTGGGCCAAAATAATCCCCTGTCAGTGTGGTGTCGCTCTGGATGCCTGCGGTGGTGCACCTGCTGAACGGCACCATTGTTTGTCACACTTAAAGCAATCATGGAGCTGCATGTGGATACTACATCATGCTGCACGCAGTGGACAGTTGGCGCTGCATTGTGAAATGTCTGCTTTTGGAAATCATTTGAACCGGAGTTGGAAGGTTTCTAGTGTCAAAATGCATTTAAGGAACTTCAGGACCACATGGAAGTCACAATTATCAAAACAACAGACTGTTGTTAAGAAAGATGTTAACAAGATAATTTGACGGATAAATAGTCTTCTCTGTTTTGTGATTCTTGTGTCAGATGCTCCCTAAAGAGAAAGTTTACAGTAATGATAATGTGCTGAATTTACTGAGCAAATAATTCACTTTTAATTTCTTTATGCTAAATACTAAATAAATACTAAATACTTAATTCATTACGAATGCTGTACTATCAGTGTTTCAAAATCAGCATAAGATGAACGTCTGTATTAATAATGTTGTACACAGGAGAGAATGGCTATTGGCAAGCCATACAGAGTCATAGTGGATTATGTACATTGTAAGGAAACTTGACTTGCTAACTTGCCTCTGTTCCACTTGTTTTTTCCACTTCAACACACATCATGTTGACATCCTAAGAATGAGCTCTTGTCACAAAACATTCAAATCGGAGAGAGAACACAGACATCCTACCCCTAACACAAAACCTCTGGCTGCACATGTTTTTCAACAATGGGCAGTTGAAGAAGTGGGTGAAACGGTCAGACGGTAAGAGGCACCTGACACTAGACAGGAGGAGAGAAGAGGAGATGGCTTGTCCTCTGCAGGGAAGATGGACGTGGAAGTGGAAAAGTACAGAGCTGGGCCAAGGGAGTGCGACTTCCAGCTGGTGGCCAATTAGAGAGGTCAGGTGGAGCGCCATTGTGATGCTGACCTCAAACATACATTCTCAAAGTTTATGGCTCAGTGAACTTTGTCCAAGTAAATCCCAGATGATAGGCCTGTCACACTGTGGAACAGATTTGATTGAAATTAGGATTTGGAAAAGCATAAAAAGTGGGCAGCAATGTATCTGTTTTTGAACAAATATTTCTCCCACATATGTACAAATATCTGCATACAAGGTTCGACAACTAAAGGCGAAATACCATCAGACATATCTGCACAAAAAAAAGACATGCTCTGTCTTTACTGTTTGTTGGTGCTGTACAAAAAAGCATGTTGTTTGTGAGGAACAGCTACGTTCTGTTTGAGAGCAGTGCAGTTGCACTAGCATCATTTAGATGGTGCACGTTCAGGAAAGTAACACAGTGTCATGTATTTCACTCTAAAAAAGAAGCTTTTACTGGTGTATAAGCTTCAAGAACAAATGTATTAAAGTGTAGAATAGATTCATGTCTGTTAGGTTAAACATAGCAGAAGGGTTATGTACAGAACAAGCCTTTCTTCCTGCTAGCAAACTAAACTGCTGCCGCTTGAGAGTTCTATTGATTGATGTGTGATGGACAGGTTCATTGGTCTAGTCAGAGCAAAAGCCAAAGATCAGGGTCAAAACAACACTTTATTTATTGATAAAGCTCCAGTGCAATCCAGTCACTTTTCACAGTATCACTTTTTTAGTGAGTGGGAGTGTGTTTAAATATATAGATGTTTAAACTCTGGATTAACAATTACTTACAAACTTATTTTGCACAAGTGAAGAGTTTTGCTACAGTATTAATTTAGTGCTTCAATTGACAGCCATGTAAAAATACAATATCAGACAGTTGCTAAAGTTACAGCAATTATTTGTGGCAGATTTACCATACTTTTTATGTGCATACATTGTCAATTGGCAGCATTACGATAAACCCTAGTGGCTACTGTGATGACCACAATCGGGATTAAAAAATAATTAACAATTTCCAGCTTTTTGGAGAATTTTTTTTTCAGCTGCAGCAAGAATACGTTTTTTGCTGCCTTTTATAAGATGCACCACCAGGTCAGATCTACATTGCGCTCAACCTTTAAAGACTGGCTTCCTGTGCTGTGGTGTGCCTGCTGATTTAATGTGGCAAAGGCAAGATTTGGTGACTGAATTTCACCTCACCACCTATCAGCACTCTGTCTGTGCTGCCTGCCCAGGGGAATACATTACTATGCCATTACACTGTTTGCATCCACATTGATTTTCCTCCTCATCACTATCCACTTTGAAGCAATGTAAATAATGCCTGGTGCTTGCAAATTACCAGATCCTTATTTGCCTGCTCGCTACTAAGTGTAACTCACAGCTATTTGACTTGTAATTTTCTTTGGCGCACAATTGTTTTGCAAATCACCATAATACATTTTCATCTTCCGGCAGTGTTCCCCAGAGATGCTGAAAGCAAGTCCCACAGTACCTTTGATACTGTAAATAAGCATAAAGTGCTTGAATGTGGAGTTGAAAGAGCTTTGAATATCTCTATTATTCCCTCGGATATACAAAAATGTGGCATTCTTGCTACATAACACTTTAGTGATTGCGCCATTTTGTAGACAGTGTTCCAAAACAAACTTTCACTTTTTTCATTCTGGTAACTTTTGCAAACTTCATTTCCCGAGACAATGTGCTTTTTTTCTCTGTCTTGCTATTTATCTATCTTTGACAACACAAAGCTCCCTGGCTAAATGCAACTCACTTCTTCTTTTGAGCAGATCTAAGAGCCCAATGAGTTTTGATCCTCAGTGGTAGCCCCCCAGCCTCCCACCTCTTGCTTTAAGCCTATACCTTATGGACTTGAGACACTAACATTCGGAAAGCATAAGAATAATTCCTGGAGTGCCCTTATGTGTCAACATGTCCTGTCTGAAAGTGAGAAGAACGCAGTAAAGAACACTAAATACATATTGACTTTTTACACACAGGTAAATCTTCAAAATTTCTTTTTAGATCTTGTAAGGGTTTGGATTTGTCAGCAGATATGACTTAAATGTATCTCAATATCTCAATTTGAGTTTTGAAAAACATATTTTTATAGATCTTGATTGCTAATGGAAACATACAACATTGTCTATATACAGTATAAGAAACTAATCGTCAAATATAATACACATACTGCCATATTATTATGACCACTTTTACACTGACCACAGTGTCGTCTGACAATGACTTATTTTGTGCTCAGATTTATTTGTGGGATATTTCTGTCTTTCTTACGTCTCGCTTCATTCTAAAAAGTGCTTTGCCAATATGCAGGCTGTGAAGTGGTCACCATCTAATACGTCACACTGCATGTGTGTAGCCTAATTGGCAGACAAGGCTGACTGAGATGGGTTATTGGTTGAAGAAAATCCCTCAAATATCTCTAAGAGTTTAGAGAGGAGGCAGCAGGTACATTTTGTCAATTGTTGTATTGAAAGAAAATAAAATTTGAACGTTTTAGACAAGCACATATGGCCTGCCTCAGTGAGCATACCATATCTATCAACAGCATTCCTGGGAGGAGAAATTGGTTAAAACGTGACTGGACATCAATACATTGGGAATGTTGTTATGGGTTATACCAGCATTGCTTTTAAATAGCTAATATTATAGGTTTGCCACTGCTGCACTCTGTTGCTTTTCCCACACGTCTGCAGCGGCGTCCATCACTCTAAGTCAGAAGTAACACTTTCTGGAATAAAACCATGGCATGTGTGTAAGAGTGAGTGACTGACCATATTCTCTGACCATTGTTTCCAACAGGAGTCCGCCCACTCAAGATCCCTGAAGTCCACTGCTTGAAAACATAATTTGTTATAGGTCTGGGCCCAAGACAGTTATTTTCAGCGAGTGACTACAACTGGCAGCGTGGGCAGGGGCACTTTGCATAGATGTGTTTTTAAATGGATACAGTGCCAGTGTTGAGTGGGTGTGTATTTTCTGCATGTTGAATCGATTTTTTTAATCCATTTCTTATGCTGTGGCCTGTTTTTCTACAATGCTGAGTGATGCAGTAAAATAGGGCCTTTGCACTTTGGAGTTTTACAAGTAAGTCAGTGTAATATTTAGTCTGGTCACGTCTAGGGAGGGTCTGACTTGGCATTCCCCCTTCTCTTGTTGTATCTCCGTGGCAGTCTCTGTGCTCGCTGCTGTGGGTGTCATGAAGCATCTGGGTGGATAGTTTAGTCTGATTGTGTAATTAAAGTCCTCTTTCATTATAGAGTCTATTGTCATTTTCTGTAAGTAGTACTAGATGAGTGAGAGGATTTTATTACATTCTCTAAAGTTTTCCAGAGAGTTTGAGGCACAGATTTAATTTGCGTATGTGAGAAAGTTTTCATTGTGCATTCATGCGCACTAGTAATTACTGTGCATGAATGTTTCTATGGTGTCTGAAACTTTACAATGATGAAAAGGCTTGTCAGGACATAAATAGCCTCGTTCAGGCCCTGTCTCATCTGCTTTATCCAGTCTTGCATACTATTTATTCCTCTGTCTACCATTTGAAATTCCATTATATATATATTTTTTTTTTGTCATTCAACCTCAGACATTACCCTTCTACCAGATGGCTTCAGGACCAGTACTTAAACTTGTTATAGAAGGTTATATTCTCACATATTCCTAAATCTAGATATCTAATTACTCAACCCTGACTAAATAAATGGGTGTCACTTTGGATGTGGTGCTGTAGCACTTATTTAGATTCAACAGGACTTGAAAGGGTCTTAGCCGTAGACATTACTGTATATACATTGGATGTCGAAGGGTACGTTAATGTCGCCGCCATGTTAGAGCGGTCCCATTGATGCCACTTAGCTGACTGAAGAAGTAAAGAAGTAGGTCAAAGCTGAAATTTTGTGCTTGCTGTCTTCTGATGTTTGGTCTGCTCTAAACCAGGTCTTGGTGAATTACATTTCACAAGTAAGATTTGCCATTTAGTTGTACTTTTGTTTGTCATTATGACATTATTTGGTAGTGCCGTTGTAAAACTGCATGAACATTGTAGTTTATTTTATCCATAAGAACACAAGAATACTCTTTGTATTTCTCTGTGTGTTGGTCCTGCCCTGTCTAAAATGGCAGTGATGCAGACGTATCATGGCAGTGGACCAAAGTGGCCAATGTGGCGTCAATGTTGCTTGGATACATTTAAAAATAAAATAAATAAATACAGAATATGCCAGCGTGAATGATGATGTATCATTACTTATATTTAGATAAAGCCAACTGCAAAAATCCCAGCTACAAAAAATAGTATGAGCTCTGTGGCAAATTCTTTCTGGCTTGTGGACTTGATCCATCCACCACTCATTTCTCTGACAGTACCAGCTTCAGCTGTTTAAAAACTATTTGGTTTATCGGTCTGATCTTGTCCAGCGGATCAATAGGCATTTTTTCTAGACTCTTCACCCTTGCCCCTCAAAGTCTGTTTGTCTGTCAGGATTTATTAACGCAAGCTCTTTGTTGAGAACTCAATCTACAACGTTCCATCGATCAAAGCTGCCGTTACAATGAACTTTGCGCCACCTGCCAAAATAAAATGCTCAAGCAACACCACGTCCCACACCTGGTGCCATGTTGCAGCCCGGTTCACTCCAGCACTCCACAGTCACTTATTCCCTGCAGCCAAAAGGGCAACTGGAGTGAAGAGAGTGGAGACAAGTGAAAATGGCCTGGAGATTTTTTAGGAGGCTTTTTTTTTTTATTATTTCATGAGTTTATGTATTTATTGCTATTCCATTGTAGACTCTGTTTTAGTTTGCTTGTTAATCGGACACAATATTATTATGTTAGTTGTAACTTTTCAGGATTTGTACATGCTATCCCTGCACATAGAACTGTTCTGTCCTTGTATATATGAAACAAGAGGGGACTTGTGTTAAACTGGTGAGATATGTATTGCTGTGTAACTCCTATGTATTAAAATTTGGTAAATCCAGTGCCTTCAGTCTAAAAATAAGGAGTAACGTTCCTTTTTTCATGTCAGGTTAAGTATAAAATTACTTAGAGGCTACATGTTTTAATCATTTCAAGGCTTTGTTTTTTTGTAAAAATGTACATAGTATATCTTTTCGATAAGAGAACATTATTTTCATGCCTAGTGTAACTCACAAGCAGCTCTCTTTAGAATGAAGCCAGAGTTATGAGAGCATGTGAGCATAATATGTCGCCCTGTGTAGCCTTGTATTCCATCCTGGTGTGACTGGAGAACACACAGAGGTTAATGGGCCAGAGGACTGTGCCCTTCCTGGCCATCTCTTCAGTTGTGTTTACTAAGCACTGCACCACTGGGACACAATCTGTTACGTTTAGCAGTCCCTCAGAAGCCCTAACGCCTTATGATCCGTACACTCTAAAGTATTTGAAGTTCTGAACATTGGTGCCTTGGGCCCGCAAATGAATAAGTGCTATTTTCTGAGATAAAAAAGTGAAGAGTTGCTTTTTTTTATCATGCTCCTATGGGAGAGCATTAATACAGAAATGATGTCCATATTGCAGCTGCTACATACATTCATGACAATGAAAAAAAATTACTTGTGAATAATTCTATTACCCATGTGAATTCAGTAAGTCTTTTGATGTACTCCCTATGCTTCCATGTGATCCTCAAGACACTGTAGCTTGGTTCTGTTGTCGTAGAACTAATGGTTTATTGTTGAAAGAAGTTGTGGTCATCCAGTTCACTTCAAATTCACAGTCCCCTGGTCTTTCATCATGTGATCACCTTGAAAAACAATGGCTCATTCATTTTAGTTCTGCGTAAGTACACTGATGTGCCGTACTCTAGGCAGCTTTGATGTTTTAATTCACTTCCTGGGTCAAGTGCGGCTAACCTAAGAATGAAATGAGTCGCTTGAGATGCTTTTCTGTGATGGTGTGATCAAAAGAGAACAGAGGCTCTATGGAAAGTGATTTGGAGAGTCTCATTCAGTAAACATTACTGCTTTCTGCCACCATTCCACACCTACAGCCTTTACTTCCACTGCTGCTTGCTTTGAGGGAGTGATCAGGGTGACGCTTCACAAGACTGTGCAATATGTCTCGCGAGTCAATTAATCAATCAAAGTAATTAGCCAAGATAGAGCCGGAGGGAGAGGGAGGGCTGAGAGCTACATATGAAATCAATTTGGCAGAGGCTTTGTGCAGAGTGGTCTGCAGCAGAGGACACTGAGTACAGCAGTAAGACAGTGAAAAGTGGGCAGTGAGGGGACACTGAATTTATTGTCAAGTCATGGTAGGTAATTTTACATAAGTGTAGTTCTGATGCAGAACCAGTTTATTGGCCCAAGGAGCCTGTAGTGGTGGATTTCTCTTGCAGTCTGGCCTATGCCCCAGCAACAGCAGGACATGTCCGTGAGCATTCCTTGAGTGGACAGAAATGTGTCTTTGCCTGATGTGGGTCACTGCTCAACCACAACATAGTCATCTCCCTATCTATAGCCCTCATATTTTGACTGACCTGCGAACAAAGTAACAAAGACCACAAACAAACTGCAGCCTACTGGCCAAATGTTAGCCATTAATTTGACTTCTGCATCATAAATTAATAAACAAAGAACTTTTGGGCACACTGTAAATATCAGTCTGTGTTGTTAAAACAAAAAAACTGCATGAATTTTAGGCGCTTGAATTTTCAAAGAGTAAAAAAAAAGACCGTGGTAATTCCATTGATGTGGTGTTCAGTTTAGAGCATGTGCTTTTTGCCTTAATCATTATGAACAAGTGGGAGCATGGACTTACGATGCAGATCATTTTCATTATCATTCATCAAGTATCTGTGTACTCAGGCATAAAAGCCAGCATGTGTATGTGTAATGAAAGAGGAATAGAGGGATTATGGGAGAGAGGACTTACAAGGTGAAATAAAGCAAGGATGTGCTTGCTGCTTAGGACTGTAATATATCTTAATCTTCTTTGGGACAGCAGGACAGCGGGTTGTGTGCACATCTATGCATGAGCTTGTATATAGTTGGTGCGTATCCACCTCTGTGGCTTGTTGAAACCCCCTCCTCTTTCCATTCATCGGCTGTCTTTTTGCGAGGTGACACTAGGCCAACCAGAATATATTTACACAGGAACCTTTATGAACTCTGGTGAACGTGCCTTGACTGGTAATCGCACAGTGTGCAGCGGCGTGCCTCCATAAAACTGCTCTAAACTACATCAATAAATGAGAAAGGTAAAAGGTGACAGGATGTCACCTTTTCAGGATGTGTCAAGCTTCACCTGCATCAGTCTTAGCTGTGGGTCCAGCCTATGTGACATACATCTAAATTTTAAAGTTTTCTTCTTCTTCTCAAAGTTTCTTGTTTGTTTGGCTAGAGATCAGAAATTTGATAACACAGTACAGTAATAATGCACAGTAAATAATTTGCCATCAACTCAAAGTTGCCTATGTTGTTTCAAGGAACCCCTAAATTAACTTAGAAATCATGTCGAGTATTGGGTCAGTACTTTTCATGAATGACATTTCAATCAGTATCTGTGATCTTGTTCTTTTGGTCATTACCCACAGCCCACAGTCATACATGAGCGTAGACCTGTCAGTGACCATTCAATTGACTGTTTTAATGAGTAACTTCAGACTGGAACAGCAACCACATCATTACTGTGTATGCTTGTCACCATCTGTCAATCTCACTGTCTATTATTCCCCACGTCTGAACAAGACCCACCAACTTGACACTTGAACTTTTTTTTATTTTTGAGACAGCATCTCTTTTCCAACACAGTTTTCCTTTTTTCACTCACCAAGAATAATGTATTCTTTCATTCTAGACAACACCATTTTGACCACATCATCGGCACAGAACCAAATATGCCCTTAATCAACTGGTGACTATTCTCCAGAATTTGTTCTCTAACAATGAGCTTATGATGTTTTACTTTTAAATCTCTGTGCATCATTTTGATTGGCTTGGTGCAAAAGCAAACTTTTTTCAATAATCAAATTTTATGTTCTTGCTGAAGTGGCAGTTGCCTCTTAGCTTAAGTCATATAAGTGATATAGTGGTTATGTGATCTATTAGACTCCTTGCTTTGTAGAGAATTTTGGAATGCGCCAGAGAGGTGTCAGCTTCATATTGATCCAACATCTCTGCAATCTTTCTTAATCCCGCTCTCGCTCTGACACAATGAGACAGAAGCATGGACAGAACAACAAATATAAAAAAAACAACAACCAACTTTTATCTTGACAAAGCTCCTCCTGTGTGACACTTTTGTTGGTGATTAAAGATAAAGGTAGCCTGAAGGAAGTATTGACTGAGCTACAATCACTCTACACTGGTATTACTTGTAGCTTGGACTACTGCTAATCAATTTAAACGTTCTATACTTCCATCTTGTTGAACAGACTGACTGCTTGCCACCCTTCCTGTTTTTTAATTAGATGGTCTGATTAGAGCACGTTGACATGGGCCACAAAAAAGGGAAATAATTAAAATACAAATTAGTCTGTTCTTGGGCCTGGGCAGACAAAATTAGGCGCTAGCACCACTCGGCTATCATTTGTAAATCGTTGTAGCTAATATCACAGTGTTGTTATTATCTGCAATATTCCCCTCCCCAACTGTGTGATAACAGAGGATTACACAAGGTGCGGTGGCCAGGAAACCAGGAATATGTGATGTGTCTGTGCATGGATAATTAGTGCCCTGTTTACATGGATGGTATGGATCATGGACGAAGTTGATTCTTTAGGTGAGAGCCAGCTGCGGGGGTTAACGCATATCATGTTTGCTAGTTAAGCCAGATTTGGTTAAAATTATTGGTTTGAGAATTATTTCTCAAATCCATTTGTGTTGTTGCTTTTTGGTCATTCCTTCAATGGTGTTGGGATTCACTTTGTACGGAGTGGTGCTTTTGTGCATTATATAATTGTGTCTATAATTTTCAATGCAAGTTTCTGAATAATTCACGTGCTGGGAAGAACTCTGGTTTTCAGATGTATTATGTTTTGTACGACACATGGGCACAGCATGTTCATTATGGCTTTTGCACCTGCACTGTACACATTGTAATGAATCCTCAAAGCAGAAGGCATTTATTTCAAAGTTATTTAGAGCATAAAAGCAGAAGACCATTATCACAATGCTCAAGTAGGAGGTTGCTTCAAGTAATTTTATCCTGCCATCAAAACAGCACTAAATACCTAAACTTTATTGTACGGTCTGTTAGAACAGTTTAAACCATCCATAGATGTGTTTTTTACGCTGCACAAACTGGGATCAGTAAAGTCAAATCTAATCAGTAAGGTCAAGCCCAAATGCAGCAACTTTTTTATCAGATCACTTTTGAATTTGAAGATCAGTTGTCCCTCTCATTAACCAATGGATGCTTTACGCTGATGCCTAAACATTGGTCACAAGAAAAACACACTTAGTTTTAGTTCATTGAAGCAACAAGTGTATAATATACACACCACACAAGTTGTGGTCTGTATATAGCGCTCAATCAAAACCAAAATGAATAGTTAGCATAGATCAACAACAGCAAGTGTGGCATGTTGCACACTAAAGAGGGATTGTTGTGCATGGTGCAATGGGATCCTTCTTTAACTCTGCTGTAGTCCCCAGGCACCAGGTAATTCTACTGCTCATATCTACTGTCTTATTCCTTTTTTCTTGCCACTTTGCCTGATAAAATGCTCTTAGTCAAGAGATGTCTGAAGCTCTATTAGCTTAAATGTACTCAGAGAGGGGCAATTAAAAGTGTAGGACTCTAGACATGCTAAGTGTTTTGTGTTTTAACATGTGAGGCTCACAAAAGAGTCTAGTGGATGGCAATTTGGACACGCTTAAAGAACATCATTAACTATACGCAGTCCTAAATATAAAAGGCTTGGGCTTGCATTTTGCCATTTGTAAAATAAAAATAAAATAACTATTTTTTTTTCTGGAAATTACTACTTGGAAATTGTGAATAGCTCAAATGGAGGAGGGTATGGGCTATTGTTATGAATTATGAATGACAGTAGAAACTAAATTATAGGAATTATGTGCCACTTTAAAAGCTACAGAGGCTAGTTGTGGGCTGTTGCTTTGATTACTATAAAAGGTTGGAAATATGTTTGTGTTTAAGTTTCCAGCTGAGTTACTATGGTGAACAAAGTGTCTGCTTAATGCCACATTATAATATTTTGAGCTGTAGCAGATTGCAACTGCATCCATCGCATGTGCATACTCCTTCCTGAAACTGTGTTATCTGATTTTTGGGGGTGCAATGTCAGCATAAAACTCACAGTATATTTTTACTCAACCTCAATATGTCACTGCAATTAGCTGCAGGCTAATCACCTAAAAGAAGAAAGTAGAATTGCTTTTGTGGTCATGGATGTCCTTTTAAGTGTAAATTAAACTGTGCTCTGAACTTAAATGTGCGTCCTCAGATAAGGCAACAAAAGTAGTGTTTTGTTTGAAGAATGTTTCTTGATACAGCTTTTAACTAAAAAAGCAATTCTCCCCTTTGTATCTTTTTGCTCAAACATCTGATCCTGTGAGAAACAGTTTTCACTTTGAAGACTATTTTTATTGTAATCTTTTTTTTTTTATTAAAGGTGAAGAAGTTGTTTTTATTGTGCTATGAATAGCATCATTAGATCAATGTAGATAAAGTGTGTTGCTGTGGGATTGTGCCTTCTCTTGTGAAGTCATTGGGAGAGAGAAAGAGTGTCAGCTATAGAATGCACCAAAGGCATTAATTATATACACCATTCTTTTTTTTTTTTCACACTTTGCTTTGTTTCCATATTTAAGTTACAGTAATTACTGCACATAACCTATTGACCCCATGTAATACTACTTTCTCCATATTGTAGTTTTTAAAGATAATTACCTCCATCCCCAAGATGGCCTTGTGAGCGCATGTTTTCAATATGTTCATTCATTCATTCATTTTCTACCGCTTTGTCCCATTAGGGGTCACGGGTGACTGGAGCCTATCCCAGCAGCTTTGGGCCTGAGGCGGGGTACACCCTGGACAGTGGCCAGTTAGTCGCAGGGCTGACATTTAGACATAGACAGTGACAGACAACCATTCACTCTTACATTCATTCACTAGGGACACTTTAGAGTTTTCCAATTAACCTATACAGCTATACAGGTATAGGTATAGGTTTTCAATATGTATGTGTCTTTCTGCACAGTCAATAGCCAGCCTTCTCCTTCAATAATGTATTTTTTTTTTTTTTTAAGTCATACTCCCGTCATCCTACCAGTGCTTCTGTTTTTGCCCCATGTGCCATGTTCTGGATTCCGGCTGCTAAGGGCTCAGGAAGCACTGCGGCAGATTAGCCTACGGTTTAGCTGTGGTCGGTAACATCAAAGGTGCCCAGAAACAAGAGAGGGAGGTGGAAGCACAGTTACAACTGGCACCAGATACTGAAGAAGTCAAGAGAGGACAAGAATCTGAACTCGAAGCTATTTTAAAAAAATGGTAGAACAGTAGGTTGAAAGAAAATGAGACTGGACACAAAGGAAAAGAACTACAGTTAGAAATATCAAAAACAACACTTCTCATTTACAATGTTAACCTGGCCTCAAGGCCGGAATCTCCGGAAGAAACCTACGCAGACACGGGGAGAACAAACTCCACACAGAAAGGCCCTGCCCAGGATTTGAACAAAGGGGGCGGGAGTGCTAACCACTCTGCCACCTTGCCGTCAATAAATCAATCAAATAAAATTGTGTTGAAATTTTTATGTGCTCCATATTAATCTGTATAAAAACATTTTATAGTTTTGCTATTTGAAATGATTTTGACTAAACTTGTTTCAGATATTTGTCACAATATTGCATGTTGTTGGTTTAGATCAGCTTGAGCAGGGCAATGGACCCAATCTGGGGTTCCAGTTCACACTCTACATAGACATAAGTGATTTTTTTTTTTTTATGTAGTATTTAAGAGGGGTCTTGATCATGACCATTTTTCTTTTTCTTACTTTATAAAATCTCCCTCTAAGTCTTCTTCCTTCACCAAACACAAATTCCTCCATGAGTTTGGACTTGTTCAAAGACTGGACTTGATTTTTATAGCAATTCTTTTGGATCTCTTTGAATGTTCTGCGACGGTCTCGAACTCTAAAAGTCTTGGCCCTGTCTTAGTCTTACATATTCAGCTCTGCTCTGTCTCTATGATCTAAACTCTATACCTATGTGTAAGAGGTACCTCCTCAGTGATGCTAAAGCAGGTGTGGCTAGTGGACAGTCTTTCTACCCTTCCCTGAGGTAGCCATGTGTTCACTGAAGTGCAAAATTCAATGCTCATTATCAGGCACTCTCTGCTGCATGGCTAGCAGTGAGGCTGATCCCTAGACAGTGAAAGTGTGAACATCACGCCTCTCATACATACATGCTCCTTCACTCTCAGGATGTATATTTTTAGTGCTATAATATTTTGCCACCCCACAGGCAGTGTATTAAAGGCACACCATTTATTTAATTCCAGATAATTAAGTCCACTGGGAGTATTTGTTGTGATTTAATTTTCTTTATGACGTCACATTGTTTTTTTTCCCCCAGAGCACAGACAATAGTCAAGGTATGTAGCACACAGTATAAATAAATGACATTTCCGTAAGCTACGTTGGCAAGTAAATACCAGCCATTTGTTTTCTCAACCTGAAAACACAAATACAAGCGTTCCATGCAGATGTTCTCAGCGATGGTTAATGACCCTTGCTGGGCATTACTCACGGGAAGCCATATCTTTTCACTTGTCATATTTCACATTGTTTAGAAAGTGCAGCACGTCTTTTCTTCCTCTGTAAATGTTCAAGTAGCTTCTGAATACTTTTACTCAAACAGACTTTGTTTGTCGGTTCACATTATTCAAAGTTAAATGCACAATATGCATCTAGATGAATAGGACAGTATACATTTACTGTTAATTAAAAGGGCAGCGGACAGAAATTGTTAACAAATAGATAACATAAGTAATAAATAGCTGCAGGTCTTGTAGTATTAACGACACAATATCTTCTCATACTACAGACCACTCAAATCAAATCTAATTACATGTTACTCGGCATGACATTAATCTCCCCCAGGCCTGGTATAGCTAAGCCAGACATATCTCTACCTCAGGGCCGTGTCCCTTTAATTCAGGAGCAACCTTGAGTGCTTTCCCATGTGTCTGTGCCTCAGCAGGCTCTCGGTCTGTCAGAAAGAGACTGATGTTGATTGACACCCAACACAAGGTCTGTGTCACTGCTACTGTAATCACATTTACCATCAAAGGCTGAGGCATACTCAGCCTTTGATGTCCTGATGGCCTAGACCTTTCAAAGGCACGAGAGTTATTTTTACCATATTGTTAGCATCATATAGATACCCTCACACACAATGTGCAGTATATGACGCTATATGTGTGTTGTCTTTTTGAAGAGTGGACCAAATCTGATCTGTTTTCATGGTAGTTATGCAAAGATTAGAGCATTGGTTCTCAACTGGTCTCATCTCGGGACCCAGTTTTTCCAGGTTTTTGCAGAACCAGTTATTTACAACTTTAATGACATATGACTCCAAAACAATTTTGATATTTTTTCCTAGTCAGTCCCCACATTTCACAATCCTGTCACACAAAACTACACAAATGTCACATTTCAAAGCCGAATAGCAGTATACTGAAATATTAACGTAATCGCAAAGCCTTCATCAGTATAAAATAACATATTAAACCACAAAACTCTAGCTAGTGTAGATGTGGTCACTAAGATCCAGTTGGGCATTGTACCCTTATACCCTATATACTATATACACTTAATGATTTATTTCCTATCAAAGACCCCTTATCCAGAATACCCACCTCTCTATTTCCTTTGAAGTGATTTCTGCTTGGAGCACTTAAATTAATGAGAGAAGAATTAATAACAGTGCCACCATTGAGCTTACATTATAAAAGGCTGTCTCAATAACCGGATGTTTTAGTCGACTCATTAGAGCCGCAACAGGCTCAAGGTACAATTATGAGGAACTATTTAGCAGTTTTTGTGGATATTACTGAGGAATGCAAATAAGGTTCAGAGTACCAGTGCTGTTAGAAATTATTATTTGTAAATTGAGATGAATAGAAGTATGAATAGAGGTGGCTTTCCTAGTGTAACAGCCTTCAGTAAAAACATTTGAGCTGTGCCAGGAATCTCTGACTTTGTATCATTAATTATTATGAGAAACAGTTCAGTTGTGGCCCCATGTAGACAATGTTTCAGTCTAATCCATTATTACTTTTAAACAAGATTAAATGCAAGTTTTACATGAACATAAATCTTTTTTTAGCACAACTGAAATAACTATTTTAAGTATAAAAACTGAATTGTTACACTGGTGTGAATGCAGCTGCAGATGAATTAAAAGAATGTATGTCTACAATAAAACACATATCATATGAGGTCAATAAAGGATGCTGTTTTGTTCTCCTCGACAACATTTAGCAAAGTTAGTGCATTAAGTTAGACAATACTGTTCTTAAGATAACATTTAAGTGAAAATGTACATATAGTTATTTTACTAAACTCATCGCTGAGAAAAAAAATTTGTGATGGAATGCACTGTTTTCTGTACAGAGCATGTCTGCATCTGTTATGTTTAGAAAGTACGTGCATTGTGATGTGTGATGTAGTAGAAGGCCGCAGAAGGTTGAAGTGGGTTGAAATAATGGAGCTCCCATCTCCACCTGAACAACTCATACATACTGCTATCAACACACCACCACATAAACTTTGTTGTAGTGATACACAGAGAAAAAAATGCAAGACACCTTTTGTCACTACACCTTTTCACTGCTACATACTTCAACCTCTGTCTCACTCATTCCCTGTCATCCTTTGTGCCTCATCGCATGAAGGCTTCCAGCTGGCAGACATGCTGCTGATGAATGTGTTCATAATCACCACAGTGGCAGACAAAGGTGATTAATACCAGTCATTTAACATGGTTAGAATCTCCACTGAGACTGTTTCCCTCACTGTGTGTCTTTGTGCATTTATTATTGTGTCAAATAATCACTGCATGTGAACACTAAAGTTCATGCACCTGTCAGAAGAGTGATTTATGTCCCTCAACTCTGACGACTCTCAGGTAATTGTAGTAAAATAACGGTTTTGTGGGTGACCTGTAGAAGGTGATGGAAGTTTTGAATGAACAGGTGAAGTATAATGTCTTGATTTTTTTTAATGTTTTATTTCTAAATTAAATTACATCGGTTTTGAACTGACACATGGTGTGGGATGTATTACATTCTAAACATTGTACTCACAAGTCCCATGTGCTCATAAAGCAACATACTATACATGATAATAAGACAATCTCTGGGTTTTACTGTTTAGTCAGTGACCACCCAGCCTAATGGCATGTATTATTAAGGCCTCATTAATCCAAAGAGGGAGGGAATGAGGATCACATAGATGTGCTGCTCATGTAACCACTGCATTGTCCTGGTTGGATCCATAAGTTAAATATAGACACACAGAAAGTCGTAGCTTTGTCAGTGACAACGAACAAGCATCGTGTTTCCCACTGAGACTAGCAACAAGGGACAGAGTCACATAAACCAGGCACATAAAGGAAAACACAAACTATGATTTTTAAATTTAGAATATCAACACTGTCTCACTAATCAAAAGTATATGTAACAAGGCTCAATATGAGAGAAAAAATATCTAGCATAACACAGCTGTCAAAGCACTGCTTTTTTAGAATTCCTGAACAGCTGCCAAAAAGGAGATACAAAGAATACCTTTAACCTTTTTACCTAGAATGTGTATATTCAAAGCATTCAAAGCACTTGAAGCATAGTGCTTTAACAGTTCATGGCGGTTGTTTCAAAAGGCTTGCAATAAATGATTGAAGGTTAGTCAAAAAATACCATAAATGTATAATAAATGAGTCACAAACACTACTCTTCCTGTCACACTTAACCAAAATTCTTAAGCATCTGTGTTAAATGTAATTACAATTGAGAGAATCAACACTAACCATATTTTTAATATTTTTCATTTTTGTACTGGAAATGTTATAATTTGAGGTATCTGCTATGTAGAAATATTACATAACAATGATGGCCTGGTAGTCTCCATGTGTGTGATAATTCCATAAAAAAGTTGCTAAAAGGCACAGTGACCTCCAATTATTTGTTGTAAACTTAGTCAGGCACATACAGCATGCACATTAACCTTTATTGGTTGCTCTGCTGTGTTTGTCCCTCTTACAGTGCTCATTGTAAAGGGGTAAGAGTAAATAGAGCCCCTTTTACTGTAGAGACAGTGGCATGTAGGTATGGTCAGAGACAACCATATTTAATGTACACAGTAAGTTATCGACTCTTGGCATCGCTTTTAACGTCTAATAGTTAATGGGTGCCTTCTATCATCTGTATTGTAGCACACACCTGCACTGAGAAGTGTGTGGATATATCACGCTGAGGTGAAGGGGGTCGAAGGTCAGTGCTGACTCAGGAGGCAGCAGATGGAGAGGCTTCTCTTAATTGGATAGAGGTTTTATATGAAATCAGTCACAGTCATGGGTAAAAAAAAAAAAAGGCTTTTTGTTGTGTTTCTTCTTTACTTGGTAGAGCTTTTTAAAATTTATTTTTGCCATTTCCTTTCAACAATGAAGAGAACCATAAAACAAAATGAATCAGAAACACTGCTGATAGATGAAAAGAGTTAAATTGTGTAGAGCCATAAAAGACTATATGAGCGCATGTTATCTTCTGAGTGGTTTTAGACTGGAAGACCAATAAAGGCTAATGGAAGCAGAGATCAGGCTCACCAGCATCTGCAGTCTCAGTGGTAATGGAGGACATCTTGGCCCACTTCCACACAGCTTAAACTCTTAACTTTATACCTGGCCCTTTTGAAGTGTACAGTCACATGCACAGGGGATATCAAAGCAAACTTTGAAGAGACTAGAACTAAAGCACAGCTGCAAACTTTATCAGAATGGAGCTGATGTGTCTTGTTGCCCTAATTATTTATATACTGTATTTATAGAGCGAGAGAGGGAACAGAAAATAGAAAAGATTTGAACAAGTTTAAGGAGCTCAGAGTCATAAATTAACATCTTTCCAGAGCTGCGACTCCTGAGGCTGTCTGAGGTCTGCAGTGAAAAAAATAAGTTTAATTCTAGGACAGATCATATGTAGGATATAGTGAGCGTATGAAAGCCCTACATTTGAATTTCCAGGACACAAAAAATCAGCTACTTAAATCTTGGTACCAAACACCACCTGGGTCTAGGAGAGTCCAGACCATGGCGGCTTAGTGTTGGTTTTGGAGAAAATTAATCAAAATAAAATTACGACAAAGTTATGGACATAATCTTATGGTAAACCTTGTGTGGAAACATAATGACTGCTTTGTCAATCAAATTCTGTGTATACCTACGTACACATACCTATTTGGTTCATGTATCATGAGCATAATAGCTTTGTCTGTGACTCCACAAACTAATTAAACGCAAACATCACCTGAACTGATGTGGGTGGACAGGAGAGCCAGTGTATGAAGAGATGGTAAAAGTAGAAGTTGTGCCAGACTTTTGGCAGTTCTGTGTCTGGATGACTCATTCAGTACATCCTCAGGAAGCGGCTGTTCTCTTGCATCTTGCCTTCTCTCCCATACCTCTCACAATTGCCAATCTGCAACTGCCTTCTCTTTTCACAACCTCGGGGAGCCAGTGTAAATTCTGCAAAGCAAACTTTACAAAAACAAAGATATAGCGAGATGTGTGGTCACACATGGAGCAGCCAGCACCTCCAGGGACCCAGCAGTGTAGAGGAGATGAAAGAACAGGGCAACTGGGACACCAGATGTCCATCACTGGTCCATCCGCCACCATATCTCAGTTTGTCTCACGTGGTTCATTACTGCATGCACAAGAAAGACAAACGTGGCTCAATGGTCAGGAGGGAGGCTAACTTTGATACTGTTCTGATAAGCTTCCTTTTAAAATAAAGATTTTCTATTTTAGAATTATATTGTGTTTACATTAGATTAGTTTTAAGTTTAAGTACACTTTATTTATCCCCATTCCCTGCAATTTGAAGCAATAGTAACCATATAGCTTAGTTATGCTACCTTAAATTCAATTAGACTATATAACTGGACTACAGTCTTTGTCCACAGTACACATTCCTATTAAACCTGACTTGTTTGTAGCAGTAAATGTCAAGAAACTACAATCATTGAGTCACATCAACATCAAAACTGCAACAAGTTAAAAACACTTTAAGAGTCTGTGAAATGATCACCTAACTGTACCATCCAAGAAGCACACACAGACAGCATCAGCTACAGACAATAGACAAAGCTTTTTCTTTTTAAAATCTTTGCATCATGGGGCGCCTCATGGGTTGACCTGGTAGAGGGCATACCATGGGGGACCCGGGTTTGATTACTGGCACAGATCTTTTTCTAACAACTGCTGTACAATCATGAGAGAATAACCAAGTAAGCCAGCACCTTAGTAGCATAAACCTAGGTGCACTAAGCACTCATGGTCTTAATCGTTTTCTCATCTGTATACTTCTGGTGTCTTAGGTCTGTGGAACATTTGCAAAGTGCTTAGCTTGGCTCATACATCAAAGCAAAAGCTTGACTATGCATCACATTATCCAGGTATGGTGCGTGAGTAAAAGACATTCAAATTATTGAATTATCTCAGTTGCACTTTGACGTGTACATGTATTTTAAAAGTCCAGTTAGAGTCAAACTGAGGCATTTCATTTTTTCTAGTGGACATGCAACTGCAAAAAACTGTAACATTCAGGACTTATTAAATCACTCCAATGACTCCTCACCACACTTTCATTTATAAAATACGATCTCTTTTTGGAACGTGTAATTATAGGAATTATAGCTAAGTATTTTAAGTGTGTTTAAATTACATGTATCAAGACATCAGCAAAAGCTCCTTTGCATTAGCATGATTGTGTTTCCTGAATTAAGTTAATTACCACATGATCACTAGAGGTAATCATTACGGCTTCTCGTGTGTCTTTGCCTGTGTGGAATTTTAATGTAGAAACCCAAGAGGCCTTGAAGCTACTGAACTACAGTAGATGGGATGCAGCCAGGTAGAGTCAGTGAAGTGGACTAGTTCTCAGCTAAATATTAAATGAGACAGATACAACAAAAAGATCTGCGTGGCATACAGTTCCTCATTTCCTCCAACTAAATACCTCATTGAAAGCTTTGACTATACAGAGTGTACCCCACTAATAGATATTTGACAGCTTCTCAGTAGAGGGATTCTCAAATGGCGTCAGGAGAGCGTCTGTTGCTGTGATGCACCGACTGTCTACTAGAAGTATACAGTAACAATTTGCAGCAATATTTCAAAAGACACAAAAAAAATCACACCCAAGTTAATACTGTTTTACCAATATTCAAATCTACAGAAGCAGTTTGGATTGTAAATAGTGTGAGTGGGTAGAACTTTGTGTGCAATATCTTGCCAGAACAGAGAAAACTGCACTGTGCTCTGATCTGCATAATTGCAACCTGAATTGCCTCTCTGCATCCACTTCAGAACAGACGGTATCATTTGAATCTCAAGCTCAGCAAACGGATAGAAAATAAAATGTATTGCTAATGCATTAGTTAGACCCGTGTTTATTCTGTTTTAAAAAAAGGAGACATTATGACTTGCCGAGTGTGGTTACAAAGTAAGTAACAGTAGTAAAAGATTTTTGGAGGACCTAAATTTGAAATAGTAAACAATAGTAGTGGCCTGAAACAAATAAAAAAAAGCTGCATTTTACACCATTTATTGTCTTGAAAAAATGTCTTCTTGTATATGTTCATTTTACAGAAGCTTTCATAGATTGTTATTTTATTGTATATGTTTCCCACTCGCAGCTAATTGAGTTGCTTTATACTTTATGTTGAACTTTATGTACTGCGCTGGCCTTTAATACGTGAGGGCCTTGGGGCCCATTGTTTCAAAGGAAAATTCTGACTCTGCACTATTCACTGGCTTCATTATAAAAAGTGCATGGGAGCAAATTGTGCCGCAACCTAGGCTTATATGCCATTTAGTTTTATGAATGCCAGTAAGTTGGTGTTACTAATGGTATACTGTTAAATCATGCATGCATTTAATGGCCACATAAACCTCCAAAATAATAAAGATAAATAAACTGATTCAAATGTTAAGGAAACAGGCTGCAGCCATTGTGGCTATGCATTAGCAAATTGCAAGAATATCTTACATTAATCCGGCACACTTTCACTGATCTGCATATCCTCTACTTGTGTCAATCATTTACTTTACATTATAATGCCAGGGGCTTCATTGAAGAGATGTAATTGCATTTGCTAAGAGGCTGCTCTGTGTTGTGTGAGTAACAAGATACATTAACAACATATAACAAGACGAACGTTTCCCAGTGTTTGGAAATGGAAATACTAATTCATTAACTTCTCCAGAAAAAAAGATTTAAACATTGAATGTTTTGAACAAGAAAGATGAACTATAAACGCCACTCTTCTAAAAATGGCTAATTTTGTTTTCCTCTTGCTCAACCAAAACTGTTTTGGCTTTTTCTTTATAGCTTTTGTCTCATTTAGTGTTGCTTTAAGTTTTTAAAAATAGCCATACTTGTGGTACTGCCCCATGAGTCTTGTCTTCACAAAACATTACCAAACAACTCAGGTAGCCTTAATGTCTTTTGTGTATTTGTTTAGCTCAATATTGCTCAAACTTACTGTACAACATTGGACCTTTCAGACTAAACCAAGGCAAATTAACATATTATTCAGGGCTTGTGTTGTTAATGAAAATATAAAAATGACACTTCAGGATTATGACTAAGTTGTGAGAATTATATAAAACAAATACAAGCATATGCAGACCTAAGCCACAAACACTCTTTTTAGTAATAGTAATAGTTGGTGCCAAGGGAAAACAATGGCGTGTCTGTGTTGGGGGGATCTGACAGTGTTGGCAGCTTCAATATCATTAGCATGGGTTCACCTGTCTCCTTTTATAGTGTATCACCTGACACAGTGTAACTCTAAACCCATAAACCCGTTTCATAGAGATAGAGATAGAGATAGGATGGAGAGAGGCAAATGTACAATCTATAATGGCAGCTGTTAAACGATAAAAAAAATAGTCCATTTTACATTTACAACAAGAATCGGAAGATGTATGGAAATAATAAGTGTGAAAGCCATAAACAACAGGTCTGAACTAGGGTTTTGTCTATTTTATTAAAATGGGATCTGAAAGTAACATTAATGGAGCCTAAAAGCCTGCTGAGTGATTTCGTTTGTGCTTTATATGTTTGTTTTTACAAGCTACGTGAAGGTCACTCTGTCTTTCTCCTGTTGTTCTCTCTCCCTAAAGCTTTTTACAGCTCCTGAAGAAGATGATGCAGCTGTAATGGGCCTTGGGCATATTATTGGCATTTGTTTATTGTTGTTTTTGATAGATCGACAGGGTTGGCTCAATTATCACTGCTGCTTTTAAGAGTGACCTTGACAAAACTCATTTGGTTTTTCTCCCCTTAACAACAGATCTAATAGCATCGTCAGATTTCACATTTCCTCAAGTGTGTTTTCATAGTTCGAGCTGTGTGTTTGAGCCGATGATAACGGTCAGGCCCTTTGCCAGCTGAGTGCAACAAATTAAATAGACGTGAGGAAATGGAGGGAAAAGCCACGTCTTCTGTTCTATCTTCGTCAAACAAGTCATTTGTGTGTGAGGGTCATTTTCCTGGAGGCAAACATTCAGTAATCAGAGGCATTAGAGTGTAGTGCATGGTTTCTTCATCTGCATCGTTCCACAGTCCATTCCCAAGAAACGGTGAGTGAGCGGCCGGTGTGACTGCCTACATCCACCTTGACTTTTTGAAGAAAGACTCATAAATCACGGTGATGTTAGGATCAATTGTGGAACAAGTGGCAATAAATTCTTTACTTCCACAAATTGAGCTCCCTGGGTCTACGTTTCTGCTCCATTTCATTTGCTTGTCTGTATGAGCTTTATCAAAATGCCTCAAAAGTCGGCATCACTTTTTGAAGCAAGGAAAAGGTCACAGAGCATGATTAACTTCCCATATACTCACAATTGGTTTAGCTGAAGGAATTAATAAGGTCACACTCTGACTCTCCTCTTTTTGGCTTTGGCACAACTTTTTGCAGATTGATTTATTCGATTTTATTATTTTTTCGCTCCAGAAGCTAATTTACAAAAATGTTCCAGCCTTGATTTTCTTAGAATCTTTTCAAACTCTGAATACTATCCACTTGTTCTCATGCACTGTTTATTGGCAGGACTGTGAATGTTGCTTGTAAAAACATTTACATGCGTCTCCTTTAAACAATACAAAATGTTAAGAATGACTCAAAATTCTATGGTTTCTAAATGGGCAAGACTGGATATCTTTTCAGAAAAGTAGGTTATTGCAACATAATGTCATAATGCTGGTTCTCAAAAATACTACTACAATTAGCAATGGAACGTCTATTCAGCACATCACACATTTCTTTGATATTTAAAATTGCCTCAAAATATTTAGCCTTAAAGTAATTTGGGTAGTTACTACATCTTACTATGACTTATTCCTTTGTCTTTCTTTTCTTGATGTTAGAATTGTAAAATTATAGTCTTACACACTCTCAACTATTCTTAATTATCCTCCCAATTTTGTAAAGGGAGCTCCTTTCTTTGGACAGAAAAAAAAAAAAAAAACATACAAATTTTTTAATCAACAGACTGAGAGGCGGGACACAAGCAAAGACTTCTGCACTGAAAAATAATATTTCTGTACCCTGTCAATCTACACGCTTTCTGTCTTTGCTCTCGTTGTTGTTGTTTGAAATTTTTTTAAAGGCAGTATTATTGTTTGCAATAGTGCAGTTGTTTTAAGAAGGGTAAAAAAAGGGAAAGAGGATTAAAATCCAGAAAAGAGTTCCCATGCTGCTTTAAATATGATTTCCTCAAGTGACATTTACTGATTCTTCATATTAATGCTGTCATGTGCAAAACATGAAGATTAAGTAAATACACAAACACTCCAAAGTACTCAAGCTTTCCATGAATGAAAGACATTATGAAGAAAAAATACATAAATAAATAATCAAATGCAGTGGTTTTGGCCAACTACAATATTGGACTTCACCATGATCTCAGTTATGTCTCTGATAGAACACAGATTCTTTGAAGTCTTCTTAAGAGAATCTCCAGCTCAAGCACAACACCTGTCACACGTTACTGCTCGAGTTGTTTGATGCCTTATTCTGTGGTTAAGTGCACTAAAACAAAAGTTGCCGGAAGTTTTTGAGATGAAAAAGGAACAAAGGAGAAGGTGTCTATTGTAGATGAAGGCTGTTGTTCTTCCCAATAGAAAACTCCTGAAGCTGGTGTCCATATTCTGTGTTCTGTGATGGGGGAAAATGAGTTGTGGGAACTGGAATAAAAAGAATCCCTCTGAAGATTTAACAAGGCTTTCTGATGGGGCCAGAGGTCTGAACATTAATAATAAATGAGTCTTGAGACAGGAAAAAGAACAGACGATTGGCTCTGTTAGACCAGGCTGTCTAAAAAAAAAAAGTAAGCAGGTTGGCTCAATGCTGCAGTTTGTTGCTTGACCAGTGAAAGTTTCAATCTTTTTCTTTCCTGGGCTTCTCTCCAGAGCAGCAGGAGATAAAACTACCCTAAAGGCTCCTCTTAATCCTCTCACCTCATAGTATAAGGCTGATGGTTTTTACTGGCTGAGCAGTTGTTGTTTGAAGAAATGAGTAAGCAGTGTGTGGTTGTTTGGGTCCCTGAAGTTTCAAACCCCTGTGTAAGACTGGTCTTGGTTACAGCTGAAGGTCATAGCTAAAGCATTATGCTCAGACTGTAATATTGGAACTCTGGACTGCACAGTGAATGTTTTTCTGCCTCAGTAACAGATGAGGCAGGAAATGCTTGTACATTTTCAGTCTTCAAACATACTGCTATATATAATATACAGTACATATAACTTAGATATGCATAGTGTATAGGTGCACAGATTTGTAGCATATTCTATAACACTCAGTGGTGGCCCGAATTGGTGAAGCAACTAGAAACAGTACGTGTGTGGATAGCCAATGCAGATTTGTAAAAAAAAACAACAACACTAAGTTTCACCAGTAGTGGCATTAAATGTATCTTTGTTATTTTTCTGCTCACGTAGATTTTATCAAAGCTTTATTTTAACTCAAGCTTGTTAGACTGTTGAAAGTTCTAACTTTAAAGTCAGTGTGACCCGGGACTTCTGTAAAAAAGCAGGATGTGCATACAGAGCAGTGCTGTGATTGATAACAATGGCAAACATCCCTATCTTTTTGTCCAATGCTCACCATAATCACCAGAAGCATGCCCTGAACCTGATGCAGAACTAGTGACCCATGACTTCTAGGCTCCACCCACCACTGATTATGCATTAAGAAGTGTGACTCCTTGAACCTTGAGTGAAACCGGGTGGCAGTGAATTTAAAACAAGGAAGTTGTTTTGAATTCTTTGATGATGATGACCTTAGTTCAAAATCCTGCAAGGCATGATTAATGCATTATTAATGATCAAGGCATGTGACACATCACATTGATGTGCGAGGTCCTTTGTGCTTTTTGAAGAGCACATCTACATACCAACATACACACATACAGTACATGCTAACATACATACTATTATTATTACTACAATGACAGGGGCTTATAATTTATGAGGCACAGTGAATACACTGCTCAGTCCCTGTTTTGAAGCCTTGTGCTGTCAACCCCCACCAGCTCTCACCTTGCCTTGCCCAAAATACATTTCTTGGACTATCATCAAAAGTCTGAATCAGACTGAGGAGCTTTGGGGTTTGGAAATGGAAACCGATTTAGCACTGCTCTCTCAAGACAATTCCGCATACAATCTAATATGGACAGCCACACTGAGAAAGGGAGCAATAGAGTGAGGTGAGAAGAGGAAAGGAGTTGTAACATCCTTCAGGAGACCTCCATCAGGTGCAGCCACTGTTGCGCTAGCTCCCTGTGGATTTTTTTATCACAAATTTTCATATGTTAAAAGAAACCAATAAGGCGACCAGTGAAAAGTCAAACAGTTCAAAAAGTCTATTTATTAATAACTTGAGTATTGGTGGCAAGCCCCAGCATCAGTTTAATCTCCTCCTCTGCGTTACCATAGAGACGGTTGGCATGTACTTTGTGTTCAGTGAGTGGGTTGGGTAGTTACCATGATTTCTGAAGCTTGCTGAACACACACACATTCAAGTCAATAAAATATACAAAATCAGTCAAAGTTGACATTACAGACTAAAATAGACTCACATCTTCTGCCATGCAATCACATTAGAAAAATAAAGATCATATAATGAATAAATCTTCAAACTTTTAACCCCAACTTTGGTCCTTCTATAACTTCATCACGTTTTGATTGCTAGAGCTCAAAAGCACTGGAGTTTTAAATTAATACATATATCTCAGAGATATGCATGTAGGCCTACATTTTGTTCCATTTGACTGGGGGCATGTTCATATCCATTGCCACTTGGTGCAGTTCAAAGGAACATTGAACGACAACTTGAAAAAGATACATTGAGCAATTTAACTAAATTTCTTCTAAAAAAAATAACTAAAAGAAAAAGTGGTGTTGTTTCCTTAGAATGGGTACCACTTATAAATTAAGGTTGGCCTCAATTTTAAAAGCCTACAGCTAATGTGGCTAATGCTAAGGAAGTGACATCAACACTGCAGCTCAAAGTACCTGGGTGTGCTCAAGCATCTTTAATGAAACCCCTCAAAAGGGCCTTGATTAAGGGCTCCAACATACAGCGATATACCTCCATCCACCAGAGGGCAGGCAGACAAGTGTAATAATCATGTTTACAGCCTGGTACAAAAGATGGCTCTGGTCTCGACTCTCTGGAGCTAAGTTTTTACTACATGACAGTAGTAAAAACTGTCATGGGGGGGATTTTTGATTATTACGTCCGTATATATATGACGTAATATGTATATATATGTGTATATGTGTATATGTGTATATATATATATATATATATATATATATATATATATATATATGTGTATGTATATATATATATATATATATATATATATATATATATATGTATATATATATATATATATATATATTATATATATATATATATATATATATATATATAAATATTGGGGACAATCACATGTGCTTCCCATTTACTTTTATCCTTGCATATCAGTTGTAGAAGAAGTGCTGTGTTCTCCATAAAATGAGGCAGGTGGGGTAAGCTTGGGAGATGAGCTTGCCATATTTGGAAAAATGTCATTTACAGGCAGAGAATGAGAATTGATGCACTGCTTGTTGGCTGCAGGCCTACACCAACACCACTGTGTGTGTTAGCATTTGAGTGTGTCCCTGGATGACTTTGGACTCTAAACAACTAAAGAAATGTGTGGTAAGCAGCAGCTCCATTAGCATATATCTCAGAAGGCATTTTATGTGTTTGTGAACTATACTACACTTTAAATAAAGCCTGTTAACACACCTGCACTTCAACAGTCTTCAACAAGATCAATTCTGAAACATAGCCTAATTATTATTAAGTGTTCAATCACTCATACGAGTAGCATTTCTTACAGCTTCAGCCTTAGCTATACTTTTGCAACTGAGTCTGACCTTCATGTGGAAATGTGCTGGATAGCATTAGTCCATGTTTTTAACAAACAGGAGCACAAACATGGTCAATTAATAACATCAAGTGACATGAGATGGGCAAAGCAAATGATCATTCTTATGTTCATACTTTCAGCTGAGTCCTTGCCAGGATTCGTTCGGTCATAAAATGGTGGTCATCAATATATAACAGTTGGCTTTTACTCTTTTACAGTATGTCAAAAATAATCTATCTGGTGAAATGGTAATAGACAATAGTGAAAGAGAGAAATTTGTAATCTTTTTTTTTCCTTCCAAATTTTAGTATTAGTCTTCATTGGTTATGATATTTTTTATGTACCAATGTTAGTGTTAGTTTGAACATGTACTGTGTTTATTTATCCCCCTCCCCTTTTTTATTTTGGATTATTTTTTATATTTCCGTTTGGCTGTGTCTCTGTGGGATTGGACGGTGCAGGTGGGATAGGTAGTTGGTGTGGTTGATTGTGGGTTAGGAATGGGGGAGGGATCTTTGATCAGGGTGGATGGGTGGAATTTCAGGGTGGGAGTGACTCATTTGTCTTGTGTGTAACTGTATCAAAATGGCATTACTATCTGTTAACTTTAATAAAATAGAATTGTTATTTATAAAATGGTGAGGTACACAAATATCAACCCTGCATTGAACTTTTCGCTTCCTGAACTTTTTTGTTCAGGAACCGTATGTACATTGTATTACAGGATGTTTTCACAAACTTAATGAGAGAGTAGTAAACAGTATTATCATTCTGTGTGCCTGTAGCCTTCTATTTGCATACATATTGTGATAATAATATCCTCCCTCTTCTGTCTTTTTGTGTCCAGGTTCACAGGCCCCAATCTCCCCTCACCCATCATCAGCAGCAAGAACTGGCTCCGACTGCACTTTACGTCTGACGGCAACCACAAGATGAGGGGCTTCAGTGCTCAGTACCAAGGTAAGATAAAGCCATGTTTAAGCATTTATAATTAATTTGGGATGTTATATTTCACATAAATATGATCACAATAAAAATCCTGAGTGCAAAATAGTGCCAGAAACATAGAGTCTAGTTTATTTCCTCATCAGTGCTTTGTGCCATTACTCTGGGAGGTTCAGGAGTCAGCTTTGAGAAGGGTTGAGCTGGGAAAAAGGATTAGTTTTCCACAACAAAAGTGATCTCTGATGCTCTCCTTCCCTTGTCAGCCACTGGAAAAAAACATGAGTACACAGGAACAGTATACATGAGGAGGAGGAGTCTATAGGATTACCAGTTGAATGTTAGATAAATATGTTTTGAAGATCACAGAGAAACAGGGCTCTAATATTTTAATTAGATTAAACACCTCTCTCTTCTCCTCTTTCCACCCCCGCGGGTTTCTCTTATGGAAATTCCCAAGATTCCAATGAAGCAGCTTATTCTGCTGGAGTGATGTAGCTAGCGTTGATTGAATATCACTGATTTTCCCTTTCATCCTAAGTGTTCCTCATGTTGCGTGGCTTTAAAACAGCCCCTTATTACAGCCTGCATCTGAAAGCTACTAGAAAAATAAGAACATTTCACACGAGAGCTTATTTTATTGTGATTCTCCTTTAACACAATGAACAAACTATTTGACGCTTGACTCAGACTTTCATTTGCATTCAAATGCAGCCCAAATAAGCAACGGATGAAAACACATTTGTGCAAAACAAGTAAAGTTCCATTGTGGGGAAGAGTCAGAGTAATTAAAGCGAATGGGTGTGAAAGGGAGCAAAGATAACGCTGATGGTGTTTTTGAAACTGAAGAATACATATGCATTTTAATCAGCCTGTTATTTAGCAACGATTATTCTGCAATATTTATCAAACTCAATAATTCAGGCCTTCTTTTTTATAAAAGAGAAATGATCTGTTTTGTGCCTTCCAATTTGGATAATTATCTTGTTACCCCATCCTGAAATGTGGGTTGAAAGTGCACTAGTTGTTAAGCTCTATCCATCTGAAAGACTCTTCGATTTTTCATAATGTACAAGATGCAAATATATATTTTCAATTCCTCCACAGTGAAGAAGATGACAGAGCTCAAGTCCAGAGGTGTGAAGATGCTGCCAAGCAAAGACAACCAGCACAAGATATCAGTCTGTAAGTCCCTGCCCCAACACCAGTGTAGTATCTGAGTGTTGATCAGAAGGCTATTTTTGTTATTTATTATTATTATTATTATTATTATTATTATTATTATTATTATTATTATTATTATTATTATTATTATTATTATTATTATTATTATTATTTAAGATCACATATTTTTAAACATTATCAATATTATCACTAATCTGATCACTTGGAAATTTCTGACACTGTTTAGATCATAGTGACACTGTGGAACTGTAGCTACAATATGTCATTAGTAATTTAATACAGACAATACCTGTTTAATTCCACATCAATTTACTGATCAACCCAACCTTTTAGAGCTTTTTTTCTTGTTCTAAACACTGTTCAAAGTTTTTAGCTTTTTCTTCTTTTGGCCCGAGCAAACAAGTGAATGCTCACTGAAAGCCGTTCGGACACAAAGGGCATGGCATCTGTGCTAGAAATGCTGTTCCAACAGCACATGGCCAGCGGTAATTGCATTGGTTGCTCTTTTTGCCAAGAGTCTTTCTTGTCCTTGTTCTTTCCACCCTGAGTCACCTTGAGTTCACCGGTCGTTTGATTTGACCAGCTCGAGCGACACATAGATAGATGTATGGGGTCTGTGAGTCAAATACCAAACAGGAAAGTGCTGCATAACAATACATAATCATTTCTCAAAGCCATTACCATTACTTTACTTTTCCCAACTTGCCTTTTGTTTTCATTTCCAATTCTTACTTTCGATTTATTTCTCTGTGATTTGTTTCTATGCATTTCATTGCATGGTTTATTTGGAGTAGATTTATAAAATCAGCATTACAGTCAGCAATATCATCTTTTACTATGGCACACATGAATGGGTTTGCTTTGGTTACCTGTCTTGATACTGAGCATCCTCTTTTTAAATTTATAGGTGTCTTGCTCCACATTGGTTGTCCCGGAATGAACAAGTGTCACATTGATTTGGCCCTGCAGATATTTGACCCCTCTGAGTATGTCACCCAGGCTCTGCTGGATGCCTCTGTTTATTTGACCCCCTCTGGCTGTTGTGCTCTCCATGACATGATTTAACTGAGCACCATGAGAAAAGTGCACTGGTGTAAGCACAAGGTCTGCCATTTCTCCACGTGAGCAGTGTTAATGCAGGCAGATATCAAAAAGACACTGACATAGAGGCTTCTGTGGTAACTTTAACTTTTGAATGTAAGATATAAACATACCCCAAATAGCATTACAATTATATCCTCATGTTCTTATGCAATGGCAAACTGATGTTAGCTAGTGTGGAGATCGTCCATGGTATACAGTAACAGTAAATTTGACTTTTTGAGCAACATTTCCTATTCTCAAAAATTGTTAAACTGAGCTATTTTTTGCTTTATACAGAATACATGTTTGTGGCCACTGTAAAATGACAATAACATTAGGACACCTTACTGCCAGTCACTGATTGACTGAATAGTTTTATATTAGGTGAAGAAACAGGCAGAAATGGTCAGCAACTTATTGTTCCCTTATCTAGAAGAGCAAGTCCATCAAGTCTAAAACACTTGAGTGTGCTAACATGCAGTTTTAAACTAGAAAATACTCAGTGGGGGAATCTTGTAAAATAACATCACAATGGCCTGGTTTTACGTTCTCTGTCTACTTCAACATGTGACTATAAAAGGACTAAATGCCAGCCATATGTATTCAAATAATGCCTCTTAGCTTGCTATAAGCCTGTTTTCTGTGTGTGAACTACAAAGAAATAGCTGGCTTTGACTTAAATAGTACCCCATCTATGTGTTTATGTTCTTCAACTTTTGCAACAATGGCAGGTATTTAGTGTTACTATTAACACGTCTGTTTTTATAGACTAGGAGACACTTACTGGACTAAAGACACACTGACTTAATCTGACTTAAGGCTTTGAAAAAAATCTATAATTTGTCTCCCTATCCTATCCTGTTTCCTTCAGTGTCCCAGATGGGGGTTGCACAGGGGCACAACATGTGTCCAGATCCAGGAATCCCTGATCGGGGAAAAAGGAAAGGCTCAGATTTCAGGTAAAAAAAAACATTTTAATTAAATTGCTACAGTGAACAAACAAAACATAATACCTATTCAGAAAGTGACCTTGACTCCTGTCCCTACACTTTCCCACAGTCACAATAAAGCAAATCAAGACCTTCTTTTTCCCCAATTGCAAATGAAAACCGGATTAAATGTTCAAGGCCTTTTTATCTCATCCAAATTTTATGAGATTGCTGTAATAAATTTATAATAAATGGTTAATAGGTCATTGACACTTTAATTGTGTTACAGTTTAGATGAATCATATTGTCTTGGTTTTACTGTTATGTGGGCTTGTTGCACAATAAAATGACTACTGCAAAAAAAAAAAAAAAAAGCACAAAGAATCATTTTTTGTAGAAAAACCCTAGCCATACTAAAGCTTTGTTGGAGCTGACCTGTGTTCTCTGTATGCACGGCGAGGGCAGGCGAGGGGCCACGGTGCATTTCTCCTGTGATGAGGGTTATGAACTGCAGGGCTCCAAAAGCATCAGCTGTCTGAGAGTGACAGACAGCTATGTGGGCTGGAGTGATGAGCGGCCCATCTGCAGAGGTAAGGACAGTCTCCAGTGAGAACTGTATACAGGTACCCGATGCTTTGTTAAAATGTACTTCTGCTTGATTATCTGCTGCGTTAATGCCAATGCAGCATGCTTTTTTATTACATTAATTGTTGTTTTAACCTGTAGTCTAACTATCATTTTGAATCATGTCTTTGTATTCATTCAAACAACCCCTAAAGAAATGACTAAATTTACAATACTGCTGATCAAGCAATAATTATCCTGCCAATTTGATAGGTGAACAGATAAATGCATGTTACATTTACTTTGTGATTAACCTTTTAATATAAATAAATAGAGCCTCAAAGTTATTTTAATGGTTTCTTCATATGAGAGGTCCAATGTGAGGTGAACAACACAGATACATGTCCAATTTTATTTGTCTTTTTATGTAAAGTTTTTAGATTATAGCTTCAGAAATTTGCAACCTACATACAAAATAATAAAAAAAAAATCAGCTTTTTGGAACCACTTATCACCAAGAGATACATCCAAATGTAAAATGTGTGCCTTTAATTCCATGGGCATACACACATCACCATGGGCTTTATCTAAATCCAGCTTGCTGCTCTGCTTCTGACCAATCCAATTGTGTCTAAATTGAATTACAGCAGAGAGGCGTGATGTAGGGAAGATTCCATGGGTGGATAGGGTCCTTCACCATGAGAAAATATAAGCATCACATAGGCTGCCTAAACTGTTTTGGGACCTTAAATCCATCTATTCAAGTATGCTCCATTTCGGTCTCTGTTCTGAAAGACAGACATATTCACAGTAATGTGAGTGAAATTGCCCTTTAAGAATATTGCATTCCATCCTCCTCATTTAACCTTTGGTACTGGTCCTTTGTTCCGCCTCACTCTCTTTTAAATGAAGATTAAACATCACCCTGGTATAATTGAAGATCTGTATTATAAATTAGCATTAGGCTTCATTAAATTAAACAGCACTATCATTAGCTTAGGAAAGATTTCTTGCTGCAAATGTGAACTTCATGGCTCCCTTTTTGTTCATCCCTTCCTCTTTCACACCACAGACTTTGATTGCTGTCCAGCTAAGTTTTTTCATCTGTTTGAGAACATGTCGGGTTGACTATGATTCAAATAAAGGGTGGAAGTGGGTGCTGTGAACACTTCCTTTGTGTTCGTTGATGTTCATTATAAGGTCACCCCTACTATCAGCACTATGTGTATTAATTAAGCAATTTTTCCTTTAAACTTTGCCAAAGTCCTTTTTCCCCATTTTAATAGCGGTGATTTGGTGGGAGAAGGAGCAATGCATACACCCTCCGAGTGGGCTTAAACACCCAAAGGACCTCTCTCAGACATAACTCATTAAAATCAGAAAAGTTGGTTTGGGCCCTTTCAATTGCTTTCAGGTTGTCCCCACTCATGTATGCTGTGGCTGGCCTGAAAGAAACCGATTTAATTTGAAGGGTATTTAACATTTTTAGCATGCACACAGCCTTGGGTCCAGATAAGGAAAGTCACTTTGTCCTTTTAAGCTTTGTTTTATATTTGTTTCTACTTGTGATATGTGATGTTACTCAATTAAACCATTAATTTGCGGTCAATGCAATGTCTCTGTTATGTATTATTAATGTTACTGTGTACTTATAGTCTGATACGGATATTTCAACACACAGTGGCAAATGTTGGCATTAAGAAAAGCATTTTCTCCAGTTAAATGCCTCTGGCTAAACCTATTCTCTTCTCTTTTCACAGCACCCATGTGTGGAGGACCATTGAAAGGACCGGGTGGTGTCATCACATCACCAAACTACCCAGTCCAGTATGACAACAATGCAAACTGCACATGGGTCATCACAGCTACAGACCCAGCAAAGGTGAAAATAACTATTCAAATTAGATCAAAGTGCACAATATTTTATACACAGGTAATCAAAAATATGTTCTGTTTTACCAGTTTTGTACCAGTTTTACATTGCCTTTTATTTTCAGTAATTCTAAATTAAAAAGCATTTTCTTGTGTGCTGGCACCTGTTAGTGTGGAAACTCCAGGGGGCTTCCATTTCATTTGTTTGATAATTGCTGCAGGACAGTTTTTGGGGCTGTTCAGCACACTACGTGACTTGAGCTTGCTCCTAGAAAAATGGGAGAGATAAGAAAAATGAAAGAACTCTGGGAGTGAGCCAAAGGAAGACAAAGGGAGTTGTTAGAAACACCTGTGGTGAGCGAGGAGTAATGGAGAGATTTGAGAGCATGCTCAGAGGATATCATGAAAGTGTCACAGCCACTCTGCTCAGACCATTGACTTTGGAGTTGTGTTCAAGGCCACACAGCTGCCTCCCTGCCAAATATCTCTCTGTGAACTCAAACAAAATGGTTTTACAAATCTGCTCATTTATTGCGTTGTTTCGAGTGAAGGAGAGGCTATCTGAGGTGAACTCGCATAACTACTCAATACCCGGCTCCGCCCTGAACACACTCTCACACACTCTCATACTCTCTGACACCCTTGGGTAAACCCGGCAGGCAGGCTGCTGAAGCAGACAGTGCACTTTGGACTGTCACTGCCAGTACGTATGTGTCCAGATGAAGATGGAGCGAGCTTGTTCTTTCTGTTTAGAGGGGTAATGTGCTTCTATTCTTGACGACCCGGGTCTGCGTGGCAAGAGGAGACATTGGGTCAGACGGAACTGGTTGGTGACACAGACCTATCTCCAGCCTGCTGACATGATGACTAATGTCGCTCCTTGCTGCTTGGCCGTGTCTAAAGTTGGTAAATGTCGCTTTTCTAGTTGACTTGAATATCCTAAAGATGGACAGAGCTACAGCGCCTCCCACCATCCACTGTGAAATCAAACAAAGTCAATACAGCTGACAAGCACTAGTTTGGCAGAATCTCCAGTATAGATCTTTAATTTAAAAAAATCCTCTAAGTATGTGGACAGATGTGGGCAGCTCGGCTAGGTGTATTCACATCTGGTACTTACATGCTCCTATATTCCACATTGAAACAGCTCTCACTTTCCTGTTTTGAATGCAACATAGCACCAGAATCAGTTTATGTATTTATTTACTTTTTCTAATAATTTATTTTCTATACATAAATATAAAGAGAGAGTATATTTTGCTGTGTATAAAACGCTGGTGTTGTTAAGATACCTGTCACATTAACTAACTTTGATGTTACTTCTTGAGATATGGGGGTATACTTTTAGTGGGCAAGTATCCTAAGAAGTTACATAGTTGCATAGTATTTACTTAAAATTGAGAGTAGCCTTTAACCATTTTGGCTAACTACAGTACAAAGTCATTTTGAGCGACTTTTATCAGTAGCCGATAGCCCAGGGGCTTCTGACTGAATATGTGGGAATGGAATACTTGAAAGTCTTGTTTATTATAAAGAAAATATTAATTTGTTTTTTTAGTTACACGTATCAGCATGACTGCAGACATTTATTCCCTGTGTATTTCTCTCCCTCACCTGTTAGCAGACAGGAGATGAGTTTGTGCACTGGAACTCTATTTATCGAATGATCTGACCTATTTTCCCGACCCTCCATCCATCTCCTCTCTCCACCTTGGCAATTTTCATTAGGCACTGGGTTTAACATAGAACAGAATGCAATTTGCATTTATATAAGCTTTTTCATTAGGCCCTGCTCTCCCTGTCTACTGAAAACATTAGAAAGTTGACAGAAATTAGTGACCCCCCCATTTAAACTAGAAGACAAAGATTGTTTATTTATTAATATTAATATTTTTGTCTCTCGTATAAGACTTTTAATATCCCTCTATACACATTTTACATTATCATCATCTTTACAGTATTTGTATGTCTAATGGCACTGGCCTTTGACCTTGCTATTTATTGCTAATGGACAGGTTATTGCAGTCATTGTTGTCCTTGTACTTCTCTTACACCTGTCCTGCCATAGATGGAACATATACAGTAGGTGTGTCTTTTTGTGAGCTGAGACTCCATCCATAAATCTTAAAACCTTTTTATCACCTTTTTATGCAAATATATTCCCCTTGTGCTAGACCTCTGCACTTTCCCACTATTAATGCAGGTAAAGTTAGTTTCCTTCCTTTTTTGAAATTATTTCTGCCAAGTACAGATATGATAAGCAAAGAGTAATAAACCAGAGGTATTTCTAAAGACTCTGGAGGATTCAGGCAGGCAGGAAGTACCAGCAGGCCCCCTACGCACATACAGTTTATCCCAGGTTTCTCCCGACTCTGAACTATTGGGCTTCTTATTTCAAGAATGAATAATTATAATAATAATCTATCGGTGTAATAATAAATTGATGAATCAGATAAAAATAAAAAATATACTTGTATAACAGTAGGGTCATTTTAGTGTGTTTTGTACAAATACATAGGGTCCAGTGTATTTCTGCTCCCTCTGTTTGAGCTGTAAATGATGTCATTCACGTAATGTCTGTGCATCCCAACGACAGGAATTGTGCATCATTTCTAATGTTTCTTTTCCAGCTGAGGGTACTGTGCCAGGGAAATAGGCACACTTCTACAGATCTCATGACTAAGAACCATTAAATTATTACAAGAGTATATATTTTCAGGCTTTAAAATATGTGGTGCTGCTGGCTAAAAGTTACACAGGGCTGCTTTAACCAATTGTTCCTACCCGCTTCCACCTTGGGTGCTCTGTCCATCCACGTGCAATGCCCCTGAATACAACACTGATGGTAATAAAACAATTTTTTATTCAAAAACATTAGGTGCATTAAGTTTAGAGAGCCTACATGAAGAAAAGTAAAATAGTTGCCACTGGAAACGTGCCAGGCAATTGTTCAAAGAGATTGATAGATGAATGGCTGGACAGAGGAATAGAACGTGACAGATGGCCCTGCGCCTCTCCTCTGCACCTGGTGTCAGGAACTTTTGAGCATTTGTCGTTCATGCTTGTCTTGACAATGTCCCTACTATTTTCTAGGTGATCAAGCTGACATTTGAGGATTTTGACCTGGAACGTGGCTATGACACCCTCACAGTGGGAGATGGTGATGTGGTGGGAGACCAGAAGACCGTTTTCCATGTGTAAGTGGCACTTTCCACCTCTTTTGGCTTTAATCTCCACTAACTTCCTCTGGCTTTTACTCCCTACCTTCATCTTTAGTCATTTCCATTTTTGCCTCTCATGCTTCGTGGAACATTTTTCATACTTTCCTGCACCTGGCAGCCACCTTTTCTTCTCCCTTCCCCTGTAGCTCTATTGTTTCTCTTTCCTTTCATCACCACCTGATGCAGTAGTGAATAAAAAAAATAGATGCCACACTACCGTGTCAATCATCTTCAGTGTTCAAAGCAAGAACATAGTCATGTAGCGTAGCAGGGATAACTGCATATTGATACCACTAATGGAGTTTACTTTGGCAGATGCTCTACAACAATTCTATTCATATTGATATTAATTGTGTGCAAATTTACCACCATAATAAACCTTTATAGAGTCAATTTCATGCAAGGTTGTTTTGCCTGGAACGGAACTGAGAAGAGGTGCAAGATGAATGAGCTTTATGCTAGTTTTACTGTGCTTCTAGGCTAAAGACTAGAGCATAAACACTACATTCTAAACTCCCTCATTTTCAATATATCACAGTAATTGAGAATATTTATCTTTAAATACTATTATGCATTGCTTTATATTTCTAAATCAGTGGTGCCAGTGCAAATACATCAAGGTTAGAGGCCTATGTTGTTTCAAATGACATAATATAATGCCCACTATTCTCTCACTTAAATGCAAACACCAATTTATTTTCTGAAATTACACGCTTCCTAATCAGTGTTGGCTGAAATGGATTTAAGTGACTTATGTGGTATTGATGATTTTCTTTCTCGTACCCATCCACTTTGAAACAGGATGAAAATGCTCTTATGGCTGGAATTGGCTACAAAAGCTTTTAGGCTCATTTTCTGAAGAAGAGTGTTAACATATTCAGGTGTTTCCTCTGCTGCCTGAAAATTGTAATAATATCTTTAATGATGCAGTGGAAGCAAGGCCTGTGGCTATTAAGTGACACTTAGTTGAATATGCCGAAAGTGCAAAACCTTCGCATAATAAGTGAGCAACTGATATAATGAGATGGGAGAAATAAAATATATTCCAATTTACTTTGAAGACTTGTCTCCTTAACAAGCTTTTACTCTTCTTTTTTTCTAAAGCCTGTCTGGAACCACAACTCCAGACCTTGTGGTTAGCACCAGTCACCAGATGTGGCTCAATTTCAAAACTGATGACACTAGTGGCTCCCTGGGCTTTAAGGTGTCATTTGAAGGTAAGTCATATTTGTGTAGTTAGTTATAAGTTAGTTAGTTATAAGTTAGTCAAGTGTAAAAAAAATGGCTTGTAACTCAATATATTATATTTGTATACAATATTATATTAACACTAAGTAATCCTTACAGTTATTCTTTTTTGTCTAAGTTGCTTTATGTAACTACTCAAACGGTTTCTCTTGTTTACATTCTTGTTTCTTCATTAGATATTTTTATATTTGGCAAGCTATAAAGCTAATCAAACTATTCATGTGTAAACACAATGCCATATGCTAAGACTTAATATTGCATAGTTACATACATGTTGTTTTCTTTTTTTTTTTTGTGCCTTCTTGCTTTACACATTTGAACCTTGACTTTTTATACCTTTAAAAGGAATAGTCTAATAGTTTGTAAAACGTGGTCTCTATTATACTGATGCAGTAGCACTCGCAGTTTGGAGAAGCAGACGGGAGCATGTCATATGCAATGGCCAAAACACACTTTTAAAACAACAAAAAGAGCATCATAAATGAGAAAAACTTTGTGCAATTAAGCATTAGATGAACAGTATTTACTATAGTATAGTATTTTTTATTCTGTTTCTCAATTTTACAATCCTACACTTAGCTCTCGCCAGTGCAAGCCCCTCAGTGTGGCCTCTGAACACATCACTGGGCCATGTCTTAGCAGCATACAATGTGGAAATATTTTATATGAAGCACACATGACATTGAAGACATTGCAAATCTGTTTTAAATGTTAAGTGTTAAAACAAAAACAAAAAAACACCTTCCCTATTTATGTTTAAAACTCCCTGCTTTGCCAAACTGGAGTGTGCCAGTCTGTGGGTCATGTGGGAATAAATTAGTTAAAAATATTGTATGCCTACCACATCAACAAAATATCTCTACACTATCTCAATATATAGTTGATGCCACATTCAGAGAGAGAGAGAGAGAGAGAGAGAGAGAGATTATTATACATTTGCAACATTGAGAAGCATTTTTTTTTATAAAACAGACAGATAAGACTTTCCTTTGGAGAGTACATGCACGTTAGCTATTTTGTGTTCATGTGAGTGTAGGGAGTTCTACATCCAGATAAGTCTGCTCAGTGAGTCTCATGAGCACACTGAATTGTCTCCCCTGCTTACAAATGCTTATTTTTCAACAGTAAAAATAACAGAGAAAGTAGAACAGCATGCTGAAGCAAAGAGTAATTAAAACAACGAGTTGTACTTAATGAAGGGGAAGAAACGCTTTGAACCACTTCACCTCCCAGATTGGAGCACCCAGAATCTAATTTGCATTCTCGATTACTTGAATTTTAAGCCTGATCATCAAGTGTAATTACAGTCTTTTCATAACACACATTCCGACCTTGCATGCTTGTGAATGGATTGAGAATGGCAACACATTGTTATGGTCTCAATATAACTAAATTGATAAATAAATATAATGTACTTGAATGAGGCTAGTCCCAAAGCACATGCTATGTACATTCACTCCTCATGCGTTTTACAGAACTTGGGTTGTGATGGGTTTCAGTTACCAAACACAGACACACAGAAATGTCATGAAGTTACCTTATTAGTTCTGTTATCCAGTGTTGAAATAAAGGCACATGAGAGTAAGCAATATTCTACTGTGTCTGTTTAGAAAGTGTCTCCAGTCAGCCTGGTCTTTCACTTGTGGTACAGGATGACTATTACAATGTACTGCATGTACTTTTATGCTCACCTCAAAAATTCCTGTTAGCATCCCCTCTCAAAGGTGACTTTACACAAGATCAATGAGTTGTCTTGTGAAGCTGCCTCAGGATAGCCATACATCCAACCAGCAGTGAGCGCTAAAACGTGTCCTAAATAATGATCATCATTAAAGTTGAGTATGGATTTACACCCAGCATCACCCCTGGTGCGATTTAAAATCATATTAGAGCCGGCCATCATTTCCTGGATGGATGAGCTTATTCTCTCTTTAAGTATTCCCCTATCTGGGTGTCTCAATGGGATGCCTCAGCATTCCCATCTGCAAGCTGCAACCACAAGAAAGTAGCAGGAAAAGTCACTGAAATAGTGAAGAATGCATCAATCTTTAGCTTTAAACACAAGTGAGAACATTTGTCCCAACAAGGGAAGGGATACATATAAAGGGCAACAGTGAGGAAGAGATAGATGTGAGCAATTTAGGAGATTGGTTAGAAACATGTTCTGACCAGAAAGAGACAGTGAGACTGTTACAGTAGTGTGTAATGCAGTTTGTAACTTGGGGTCTCAGTCAAGAAACTATTGAAGGAACCTGTTGAACCTGCTGTGATGAAACAAGCAGAACTAAATAATATTTCTGTGTAGATTTATCAAGTTGTTGTCTTCCTTTTTTCAATTCCATGCTTTGATGCTAAAATAGTTTGGTCTAATAGCTTTGTTGTTTCGGCTTATTAATGATTTATTCACAGGTATGTCCTTCGTTAATTGTTATTGCTTGTTTAGATCAATAGCTGAATTTATTGTCATCTAAATTGTTATTAGAAAAAATATTAATTAAATTCAAATCAACCCAAATGGATGTATTATTCATCAAAATATCTTCCAAATAAATAGTGCAAATGTAAGAAAAAAAAGGCAAATTAAAATACATTGCTACAGTAATTAAATTAAATCTATTGGGTTCACAGAAAGACTTTGTTTGCCATTTGCATTTCTTCACTATGCCACTATATATTTCCAGACAATATAAATACATATATAAACTGTGTAATTATATATCTCCAGAAATTGACCAAGGCAGCTGTGGAGATCCGGGAATACCATCATATGGCAAAAGGGAGGGGACAGGCTTCCGACACGGCGACAGACTGTTCTTTGAGTGTTTGCCTGCCTTTGAGCTGGTGGGGAAGAAAAACATCACCTGTCAAAAGAACAACCAGTGGTCGGCCAAGAAGCCCAGCTGTATTTGTAAGTGTAAACATCACTAACACTATACAAAAGGGGGCGCAGTGGCTCAGTGGTAGAGCGGTAGGTGGATCGATTCCCGCTCTCCCCACAGTTCATACTGTCGTTGTGTCCTTGGGCAAGACACTTAAACCTCCTTGCCTCCAGTGACACAGCACTGGTGCATGAATGTGTGGGACAACGGATGGAAATTAGCCTACGGCTACAATCTGGCATGTTTACATGTGGTTGTGTCTCATGTATGTTCATTAACTTGCACTGTCCCAATCAAATACATTAATAATGAAAAAGCCATTTAATCTTTCACAACCTTATCTAAGGCATTGGATTTATCATAAAGAACTTAACAATAAAAATGTGTCAAAATGCAATGGGCGGTTAAATATCAGTGTAATTTGGAAGTCCTTTCTATTTGTGTTTTTACCATAAATGCTTTGGTCACATCCTTGAACATCCCGTAATGATTATGTTATATAAAGCATACTGTATATTATTGTATATTACAAAGTTTTTTAAGTCTCATTGAGATTAATCATCTGTTTCACAGGAGCATGTACAGTATGCATGAGGACATCACTACTGCCTGATTATGTGTTTGTGCCGATGAGTGCAGGGCGTGCTGCATAATAAATGGTCAGATTATCCCTACAGTTTGCCGAGCAGAGGCTGTGGATTTGAAAACAATAGGAGGGCATATTAGCCAATTAACGGCATGAAAGACAAACACAGAGTGTTAGCGGCTGATGGTAAATGGAAAAGAGAGCTGACTAGGCACATCGTCCGCTCTGCTGTATGATTGATAAGATAATTAGATGGACAAAAGCGGCTGAGATAAAGATCACAGAGCTAAATGACAGAGAGGTTGCAGACCTAAGAGTCAATTTGGCCACATAATGCTGCGTAGTTAACTTTGAACAAACTATTTTAGTAATGTAGGCACAATTCTAAGTGTTTGTCTTTGCCACTGAGCACAATTATTCTAATGAGATCTGATCCTTTTCCAAAAGTGTCATTAGTAGTTATTTTTGTATGGGTATTGTGCACCTTTTTATGAATGCCCTTTGACACTTCTGCTGGTAATTATATTGAACAATCCATAAACCTACAATAATCAAATTTGTATACTTATTAAGAAGGCATGGAGTACACAGAAAAGAGATTACCGTATGTTTTATCAATGGGAGAATAGACCCAGTTTAAGAGTGATTTTTCTATTCTAGTAGCCTATTATATGAGTTTCTTGTACAAGAGAGATGCAATGCTGGCCCATTGGTTTAAAATAAATTTAAAATAAATTAAATTTGCCTTTTATGTATGCAGACTCAGATGATTGTTATATGCATATTGTACAAAATGATATACAGTAAAAGATAGATGGAGAGCTGTCTTAATCTGGTAATACATGTGTTCTCATGATATACATGTGAGCTAATATTAGTATTATTATAAGGCTACATATTTAATGTAATCATGGTGTCATAGTGTTGCTTTAAGAAGATCAGATTTCAGATTAGAATAGCATTTTAAGTAACTTTTGTTTACTTAGGTGTCTTTTATTTCAACCTGAACACCTCAACTCAGAACATTTTATATATATTTTTTTCCCAATGCAGTTTCTTGTTTCTTCAATTTTACTACTCCATCGGGGGTGTTGCTGTCTCCAAACTACCCTCAGGAGTACGGCAACAATATGCACTGTGTGTGGCTGATCATTGCCAATCCCGAAAGCCGTATCAACCTGGCCTTCAATGACCTGAGCATGGAGAAACAGTTTGACTTCCTCTCCATAAAAGATGGGGGAAAGGTACTGCTGAAATATATGAGTAACTTTTTGTGCAAGCGCCACTGACCTGTAAATCTGTTATTAAGTACAACATCTAAACAGCTTTGTGAACCCTTTGTAGGCTGAGTCTCCCATTTTGGGCACCTTCTCCGGTGATGTTGTGCCTCCTCCTATAACAACTAGCGGTCACGTGGCACGACTGGAGTTCTTGACTGACCACACCTACACAGACAGAGGATTTAACATCACCTTTACAAGTATGTAACAAATGTCACCTTTTAAAATAGGATGAGGAGTCCTAATAGCTCATCCTCATCTCATGTGTTTGTCACGACTACATTGTTTGTCTATGTGTACATTATGTCTGGGATTTGTGTGTATACCGCTTCATGAATCATCCCCAATATCAATGTGCTTGTCATCCACAGACTGCACAAACTCTTCCACCCATTCCTTTTTCACACTCACAGCAAAGCCACCATCGTAAATGACAAAGCAGTCCTTTTTTGTCTAAACTGAGTCTTGACATCTAAATAAAATCCAAACAAAGACGCTTCTTTCTTACCTTTCCTGACATAGCTGCAGTGTTCATTATGTTCTATTCTGGGTTCGTGCTGACTTCTGAGGAAATTCCAGATGGGTTTTAGACACAGTACACACTGCTGCCTGCTGGTAAACCCATTTCATGGAGATACTACAGTGAGCGATTGGCAGCAATATAACTGCATTCATTTTCTAGGCTATTGTGTAATGACGTTGGTCTTTGCATTATTTCACATCCTATTGTTCTCTTCTGCAACTCTCTCAATGGAAAGAAAAATGACTGCATTGTCCCATTTTCTTAGATGTTATTATATTTATCATTATATTGTAAAACTGAATTTTTCATGTTTTAATATATATTTTACTTTTTACTTGTTATCATTCACGTCAATCCTCATTGTAATTGCTTAAAATATACAATTAGTAAGTTGAACAATAATTATCCTGGCGACTGTTTTACCGCAAATCCACAGAGGCACTCCTAGATAGACATTAGGATGTTTGTCTTAATAAACACTTAAATGGGGTGCAGTGGCTCACTTTAAAGCATGCTATAAAGCAGTGCTCTAACTCATTTGAAGACATGTCATCAACCCGACCCAGGTGCCTCGATAAAGCCACAATGTGGAGAACTCATGGTGACTAATGCATCAATTAGCAACTTAGATGAATAAATACATAGCTGATGCAGCATGTTAAATGAATGTCAGAAGCATTTAATTGGAGATGACGGTTTGTTCCTGAGACTAGTGTAGCGCTCGGTTGTTTTTGGAGAGTTGTGTGACTGAGCTTCCATCATTCATGTTAATTAAGGATATGCCAAACTGTATTGAGGGGATTTTTGGCACGTTAATAAATAAGATGACCGTGATGGATGAGTTGGCACATGCATTACTTGGGTCCAATGGTTACAAGAGGATTGATCAACACTTACAGAGTGTGGCAGCAGTGTGTATGTGCACAGGACTGAGGAAGAAGGGGGAAGATACAAATGTAGGTGATGTAATGTTTACATAACCTGTTCCACAGATATACAGTAACTCTGTTCTGGGATAAAAATGAGACAAATATGAGAAAAAAAAATCCTAATGTTGGCAATGTGGACCAATTTCTGGACAATTCCACAGCAAAGAGAATCAATGTTCTACTTTTTGTTTCTATGTAATTTAGCATCAGAATATCATGCATAAATCAAGATTTACTATTAATGCCATTCTTATGTATTTTAAGTTATGCAAAGTAAAGACACTACACCAACATTTTTGTGGCTAATTAAAGTCTTTCTAATAAAAGTTTAAAATCACCTGCCTTCTCACTTTTCCAACAGCATTCCGTCACAATGAGTGCCCTGACCCAGGTGTACCTGTGAATGGGAAGCGTTTTGGTGAAAGCCTTCAGCTGGGCAGTTCCATCTCATTTATTTGTGAGGAGGGCTTCGTAAAGACTCACGGTTCTCAGACTATTTCCTGCATTCTCAAGGATGGCAATGTGGTTTGGGACAATGCTGTACCCCGTTGTGAAGGTGAGTTGCAGAGGAGGTAAACGCAACTAGGCCAGAATCACCAATATTCTGCAATTAACTATTTACATAGCAACTACCGCTTATCCTTTTGGGGGTGGCTAAAAAAAAGCTACCAGAGGTGCTGAGGCTTAAGACAGGGTTAAGTAGCTGCATTTCATGCCCCACATTAAACACAGACATGGGCATGATTCTAATGGACATAATCAGTTTCACTATTCAGGATACGGCAAGGGAGACCATTATTAAAGCGTGTCACTTTCCCCTGTGTGCCACAGCAGCTCTGTCTTCCTCTGGGACCATCTCTCATACCTCTGTGTTTGTAGCGTAATGTGTTTTATAGATGTCCTTCAGGATGCTGAGTTAGCTGATTAAATCATCCCACTTCAAAGCAGGCGAGGAGTTGGCACCGTAGCTAAGCCCTCCACATGCCTCTGTGTTCTGGTTAAGGATAGGCAGTTAAAGAGATGCATGGCAAAGTGAGCAGTAAAGAGGTCGATGAGTCTGAGTGTCTTTTGTGTAATCAATCAAAGATGTTCCTTTTTGGCTGTTTGATAGTTATGGTATTAGTGGTAGGAGGAATTCCAAAAACAGCAGCACTGGTTAGTGGACATGCATACACTCACAAACACACACCACATGACATGACATGAGAGAGATAGTTAACCTTGAGCTGTTACCAATAGAGATGCATTACATTAGATAGACCCTGATGGTAAGAGAAATTGGATGAACTCAAACTGTTGCACAAGATAATTTGTGGATGCTCTCATACATAAGGTGGGAGAGACATGCATAATTCAATCTTTATCTGTTCCTCCCTTTCCTTTCTTTATACTCTCTCACCCTCCGTTAGCCCCATGCGGTGGGGATCTTAAGGCTCCCAGTGGAATCATCCTCTCACCGGGCTGGCCAGAACTCTATAAGGAGGCTCTCAACTGTGAATGGATCATTGAGGCTCCTCCAGGCTATCCCATCAAGATCATCTTCGACAAGTGAGTTACAAGTTAGATGGCAGATGCTGCTTATCTGTGTGCTTTACAGTCACAAACTGTGTTGGTTCTTTTGCAGCTATATTTGAGAAAAAAATAAATAAAATCAAAACACTAAACGTTATTGTCTCATGTGTCCAACAGGGTCAATATCCACTAATGTTAACCTTTAGATGGAGCTAGAATGAGTGTGTGGCTATAATGGCGACTTACAGCAATGTGTGTGCTAATCTCGTCTAGCAGATTGATTTAACAGTCTTTAATGAGGAAACCAAAGTCTTAAAACAATCTGTGTTAAACTTAGTGTCCTTCTTCTCATGATATTTGGAGTTCAGAAGATATTTAGTTTCAATAAGCATCAATTAATCTGTAGCTCATAGTTTTTAGCACGTGTGTATTAAGTTTTTCAATTTAAAGTCCCAGTAATGTTCTAGAAATAATGTGTTAATTTTCTACCAGAAACTTTTATTTTGTCACAATTTTACCTAAAAAAATCTACTGTAAGCTAAATTTGTTATCTTACCTTATTTTATTTTTTTATCTTATAGGTTTCGGACTGAAGTCAACTATGACGTCCTTGAAGTCCGTGATGGACGTTTCCCCTCCTCACCTTTAATAGGAAGTTACCAAGGGACCCAGGTTCCACAGTTCCTAATAAGCACCTCCAGTTTCTTATACCTGCTGTTTTCCACTGACAAGAGCCACTCTGACATTGGTTTCCGTATACGATATGAAAGTAAGGTTTATTCTGTAAAACACAACTTTTATGCAGATTAATAAGCAGGCATTCTGATTTAATATTGTTGTAAAAGTTGATATTGTTTATTACTGGGTACCTTCTCTTCCCCAGCGCTACAGTTACAGTCGGATCACTGCGTGGACCCCGGCATCCCTGTAAACGGACAGAGGCATGGCAATGACTTTTATGTGGGCGCTTTGGTAACATTTAGCTGTGATGCAGGGTACACACTTAGCGACGCAGAGCCTTTAGAATGTGAGCCCAATTTTCAGTGGAGTCGCCCCCTGCCGAGCTGTGATGGTACGTTTTAAACAATTGACCGAGAAATGACTAACTGCCTGCCAGGTTTCCATTTCCTCCCTAAACAGGATTAAAGCTAAGACATTGCTTTATGTTGTTAGAGAGGAAACATGGGCAATAACACACTTTGTTTTATGTTGCCATGCACTGTAAATGTCAGTACATTGTGCTTCAATATAAAAAGGTCTATAAATGTTTTTATGTTGATGCAGTATTCCTTTATTTTCTCCCTCATTTATTATATTGATGATACCATTTTCTTTTATGCAGTTTATGTATATTGCTATCTTCCTCAAGTCTCTGTTTTCCTTTTATTTCTCTCCCTCCATCTTGCCTGTGTCGACAGCATTATGTGGAGGCTACATCCAGGGGAATACGGGCACCATCTTGTCACCAGGCTTCCCAGACTTTTACCCTCACAACCTGAACTGCACGTGGATTATTGAGTCCTCCCATGGCAAAGGTTAGACAAGAGATTGTCTGTCAACACATGTGGCAGTTAAACTTAATTTCCTTCACAATGTCATTTCCTTCTACTGAGTGGCCTTTTTATTTTACTGAACAAACTGTGTCTATAAGACTAATATGCTGAGAGGCTGGCCTGGGGCTACAGCATCCTGGGATTACTCTCCAGTCATGTCTCCTTTGGTGAAGAGCACACATCAAATTGACAGTTTTATTTGCAGATACTGTTCTTGCGTCAGTGCAATGTGTTTCATGAGTAACAAGCAAGGAAGACAATGAGTGTATTTTATTTTCAAACTTTATTAAATATGGATTTTAGAGTTGCTAGAACATTGCCTGAAACTATAAAAATATTTTGATTGTCATGTTTACCAATTTTTCTAATAGTGTTTTTTGTAGCAAATGCTAAAAAATGTATTTGTCTTTGTGCCTTCTTTTTCTTGGGCTTAATAATAAGTAATTATAATAATTGTTGAATTGTTTCTCTAATTCAGGTGTTCAGTTCACCTTCCACACGTTCCATCTTGAAAGCCCCCATGACTATTTATTGGTAACAGAAAATGGCAGCTTCTCACAGCCCCTTTGGAGACTGACAGGATCCACATTGCCTCCACCTCTGAGCGCAGGTCTTTTTGGAAACTACACAGCCCAAATACGCTTCCTCTCAGATTTCTCAGTTTCCTACGAGGGATTCAACATCACTTTCTCTGGTGAGGGCCTAAAATCCTGAACATCATGAACGTTTAGGTTGGAGTGTTGAGCCTAGGTTCTTTATGGTTATTACTTATTTTAATGTGATAGACAGAAACAGTTTGGCTAACCTTTGGTGAAGTGTATGAACTAATAGATTTCACTTGTCCCCCATTATTGCAGAGTATGATTTGGAACCTTGCGAGGACCCAGGAATCCCACCCTACAGTATCAGAAAGGGCCTGCTTTATGGAGTGGGCGATGCCCTTATCTTCTCATGTTTCCCAGGATACCGGCTGGAGGGTCCAGCGAGGGTGGTGTGTTTAGGGGGCAGAAGGCGGGTATGGAGCTCCTCTGCCAAGGTGTGTTGGTAGGTAGTCACATATTTTTTTGGGGCCTTTGTCACTCCTTTTCCCAAATTCCTCACATGGTCATGTCTCCCTATCAATACACCCATCATATACAGTATTTAAAGAGAAAAGACAACTTCAGTATATTATTACCTATCATTCTCAGATGCCTGTCTGGTTTTGGAATGTTGAAGTGTAGACATTGATGGTTATTTATTTTTTAAAGTATGGCAGAATATTCTGTGGAAAAGTTTTTTTTTTTTTCACTTTGCACTTTCAGAAAACTGATTTTCAAATTGAGCTGAAATTGCAGTTAATCATGTTCAGATTGCTGTGTGATTACGATGATGTGCCCTCCAGGATTCAGGTGCCTACCTGTACAGTTAGCAACCATATTTCTCCCCATCACCTCTCCCATCCTTCAGTGCATGCCAGAATGGATAAACATATTTTGAGTTTCATGCATATAGTGATTGACATGTCCTCTGTTCTTTCCAACACTACCACCTGCTTTCTTCCTCTCCGCCTTTCTTTCTCTCTGTCCCCCTGTCTTATTATCTAGCTGAATGTGGCTCATCCGTGACTGGCATGCAAGGGGTGCTGCTCTCACCCAACTACCCTGGTTACTACGGCAACAACCATGAGTGCATTTACTCTATCCAGACGCAGCCTGGTAAAGGCATCCAGCTACGAGCACGTGACTTTAGACTGGAGGAGGATGACATACTTAAAGTGAGGAGGTGTTCGGAGTTGCCTCCCTGTGCATGTGGATGAAACCTTGTTAGCATATGTTAGCATCTGATTCTTCCTCCCACTCTGTCTGCTCTCCCTACCAGGTCTTTGATGGCAGCAGTAATGAGGCCCGTCTGCTGGGGGTGTTTACAGGAAGCGAGCTGTTAGACACAACCCTGAACTCCACCTCTAGCTCCATGTGGCTGGAGTTCATCAGCAATGCGGAGAACAACAGTAAAGGCTTTGAACTACATTTTACAAGTGAGTTATAAAGCAATCCATGTTCTGCACACCTGTGTTACTGTACATACAAAAGTCTGTAGAGCTGCACAATATATCACAAATTTATTAATACCTCGATATTATCAATTGCAATACTCCTATCGCTATGTATGACTTGCATCGCAATAACGTTCTACTCTTCCATTTTTATAGACTTTTGCTTTTTTTCAGTCAAAATCGTCCAAACAAAGTTTTAAATCAAACTGTGGTGCGTTCAAATGATAAAAGCCTGGTTTAAAGCTGGTTTCTCCCAACAGTTAGTTCTGTTTAATCCTGGTTTAGTCCTAGTACAATCTTTGATCCGGGGTGCACGTGGCAGAGTGGCACTCCTGCTTCACAGCAAGAAGGTTGTGAGTTCAAAACCCGGCCGGTCTTTCTGTGAAAAGTCTGCATGTCCTCCACGTGTTACCGTGGGTTCTCTCCGGGTACTCCGGCTTCCTCCCACCGCCCAAAGACATGCATGTGTAGGTTAATTAGCAACTCTAAAGTGTCCCTATTGAATGAATGTGAGAGTGAACGGCTGTATGTGACTGTCTGTCTCTAAATGTCAGCCCTGCAACTAACTGGCCATTGGTGTACCGCGCCTCAGGCCCAAAGCTGCTGGGATGGGCTCCAGTCACCCGTGACCCTTAACAGAACTAAGCGGTAGAAAATGAATGAATGAATAAATGAATGAATGAAAAATCTTTAATCCTGATTTAGCTCTTGTTTGACGAGTGGAAGTCTGGTCCAGAGCATTATATTTATTTTTCCTGTAAAAGAACATCCAAATATTGCAGGTAATTTAGTTATTGCAATATTTAAAATAGTTATCGCGCTTTTTTCCAATATCATGCAGCCCTAATACAATGCAACATTACAGGCAACTTCTTCAACATTTAACAAGGTATAAGGATGATAATATAACATTAATGTTATGCGGAAACTGACAAAAAGTTGCATTACCAAAAAGACAGCTATAGTATATTTGTTGTTTTAGTAACTTTACATTTGTAACAGCTCATTTTTCTTCTAGGTTTTGAGCTGGTGAAGTGTGAGGATCCAGGTGTTCCCCAGTTTGGTTACAAGCGGGAGGACAAGGGTCACTTTGCTGGGAGCACTGTGTCATATAGCTGTGACCCTGGCTACTCTCTGAAAGGGCCGGAGGTTCTTACATGCCTGAGGGGGGAGAGGAGAGCATGGGACAGCCCCCTCCCACTGTGTGTTGGTAAGTCAGTTGCCCCAGAAATGCATCTGTTGCTGAACACAACCCTCTAATCTTTGTTTCTGATGTGTCTCTTTATTTTCTATATGGGGTTTCTTAAGTTCAGGTTTTGTCTAACATCAGGAAACAATCTTTTATCACTGTTTTGGTGTGTTGTTGTTAACAAATGCCAAAATAAGCGCTCATTTCTTATTAATAATATTTTAAGGAAACTTTTGCCCTGTTCTTCAATCTTAATAATATTGTGCAACCTTACAACATGCAGTTGTGCAGAGATGCTTTGGTTGGTGATCACATGTCATTGTAGCGGTGTCACAGTAACAATTCCAGTGTAATATTTTAAGCTTTTTTCCTGTGACATTTTGACAGTTTCTTACTAACCCAAATGCTTAGAAAGGGCTATGGTAAAGAAATAAAACAGGGAGCTGTTTTTGACAGTAGCCTAGGTGATTAGAATAATATTGCTTTGCTCTCTTTTGATCCTGGGCTGACAGGTAATTTTATGTCTGGGTCTAAACATCATTCGGCACACTGTATATGTCTAAACCCGCTTATCCTCCACATAACCCTTTCACTGTCGATGATGGCCAGTGTGGGAACAGATGAGGGACCATTTGTGTTTGAAATGGTAGGATTTGTTTTTAGCAGCACACAGAGCAGATTAAAAAAGGTAAAGAGGGGAAGGAGGTGGTATGAAACTTAGAAAGAACAGAAACTGAACCAATATGGTGAGTTTATATTGCAGAGAGGTTGTAAGAGACAATGGTGGAAATAGCTGAGGCCATTCTACAGGTATATATCCAAAATGATTCTTAGTGCTTTAATCTTTGGCTCGGTCTTAGCTTAGTATGATTTCGAAGAACTCTCAAAGAACCAATGAGGCGAGGACTAAAACCTTTATTTCAGTGAGGAGAGCATGTTGATCTATTGCTATGGATGACTCATAGCAGAAGCAGTGATTGGTTATTTCTTAGCTGCAAGGAAGAGAAGTACAATTCTGTGTGGAGTCTGCATGCCCCCCGCTACTCTGCGTTTTGTGAGTGTTGCATTTCACTCATTTTATTTTTCTTCTGTTGTTCAGAAGAAGCAACAGCAACCAAGTCATTCCCGTTCATTTTCAGAGCACAGATATGCAGAGAAAACAACTGAAGACAATATGAAAGTTTTGGCCACTTTAGATTATAAAAACCTTAGTATTACAGGGAGAAGAAAACTGTAATAATAAAAGATACAGTAATTGGTATAACTATACATAGGGTTTACTTGAACTTATAGTTGATGAATTGCTTGCTGCAGTTCTCCAAATAGACAAGTCCCTTTAGGACCACTTTGAAATAAATAATTCATCACTTTTGAGATTGAAAATAAAGTAATAGCTTCAATTGACCATTACTGTCTGTTTTCTGTTGTTGTGGCTCAATAGACAGTTGCATGTTGTTGGTTTCTCTCCATACAAACACAACCCAGGTTTGTCTCCTTGATGTTCAGTGCATCCGGATGGTACAACCGCTATTGGTAAGATGACAGTAATAATCCGCCCCATGGCTGACGTAGAGTGGATGACAGTAGTATTTTGCCCTGGAGGATGTCTTACCTTGATAAACACAAAGTGATGTACTTTTCTTGGTTAGTACTTTTATGGATTTGGGCACAGGTCTCTCAACTATTTTTTAAAACAATCAAGTTTTAACACAGCTTCCGTTTAAGGGTGTAAAGAAAAGATGTTCAGACTTATAATAAAGTAAAAAAAGAATAAACAAAAAGTCCAGTTGACACATTAAAGATGGAGTCAAAGAAAATAATCGGGCCTGACTCAGTATAAAACTGTTTTTCAGCAGAACATAAAGAAGACAAACATCGCAAATTCCAAGACAAGACAGTATAATCATTTGAACCCCCTCAGTGGTCACAACTATAACTGTCTGTCTGTATAACTGTTTTGAATATTTTTTGTGATGTTATAGTTGTGATATGCTGTGGGATCTCATTCCAGGCTTTAGTGAGCACATAAAAGAAATATCTTTGTCCTTAGCAGTTCCTAAAGGCTGGTAAAAGCTCAAGTCCCTTTGTAACAGATCTAGTAGAGTGATCGGACCTTGAGCTGACTTTTGGTAACAAAGCAGAGAGTGCTGTGGAGGAGCGTCTATTTAAGATTTGAAAATACAGTTTAATCCCATGACTTATTGTATAGTTCTGAAATGTCAAGGCATTAGACAGTGGAGCGTCCAATCTGTTATGGATCTTATGGATCTCTATCAGAGGTAAAAAAGGACAAATCCAGGACGAATGATTGAGAACCTTCACAGACTCTATCAGAGGTACTTTATCATTTCCAGTTTTACAACTGTCTTCAACTTTTAGAAATTCAAGATTCGAATGCTATATAAAACATTGGGTCACTTTATACCGTTTCATATTTCAGAGCAAACTTGTAACAAATCTCACAACCATTGTCATTCCTCACTGTCTCCTAGACCTTTGCCTTAATTTCCCTCTCAGTTGCTGTGAAGATCTCAAGGCTTTTAACCTCCACTTGTCAAATGAGATGGCCTTGAAAATTTGAACAATTCATTGTCATTAAAAAAATAAATTAAACCTTCAGCCATGGAGCTTTAGTTCTTTTCACAATTTAATTTACTAGGCTTTTCTATTGTGTTCTTAAATTGTTTGGCATCTGACTTGTAATTTGAAAAGTGCATTTACAGAGGCAAGATTGTCACCTTGAGGGAGATTTGTGTTTGGATGTATGCTGTTTGGTCTTTTGTTGATTTGTTGAGTCTTAAGGTTTTGTATAGTTTTAAACTGATATTAAACTGGCCTACATTTTCAATATGCTTAGTGATAACCTTAACTGGATGAGCCTATAAAATTATATGAATATCAGTTGTTTACCATCTAGAAACTGCTATGTTGAAACTATTAGAGGTGGCTGATTAGAGTCATTGAGGACGCTCACAAAAGATGATTGTTGTATACTTCATTCCATATACAATCCTAGTGTTGTCCTTCAATTACTCATATTTGAGATCTGGTTGATTTAATGTCTCTGTTGTGTTTTTTTTTTTTCTGCTCTACAGCGGAATGTGGTGGAACGATCAAGGAAGAGCCTTTTGGTCGGATTGTGTCTCCAGGCTACCCAGCTCCCTATGAACACAACCTGCACTGTATATGGACCGTTGAAGCTGCTCCTGGAAGCACTATTAGGTTTGCACAATACTTCTAAGTCCTTTCTATGTGCGTTGTAGTTTTTATGATTACATTGTACTTTTCCAGGTTTCTTTAATCTCGTACTTTTCATTATCCTTCCAATATACAGCCTTTTTGCAGTGGTATTCATCACTTTCACAGGCTGCTGTGTAATCAATCTGCAGTGAGTTGTTATAGCCTATAGTTGTACTCGTACTGGGTGACAACATGCCATGTTAGCAGTATGTATTTGAAAATCGAACTATCTTTAATATCTATGGTTTGAGAGAGGGGTGAAGGAAGCGATTTTTGTGAAATTGAAAAAGCCCTCTTTGTACCGAGGAGGTGGCCTTAGATTCATGTTGCCTAGTATTTATAACAGTGTTTCGAAACTTAAAACAAAAGAGTTGCACCCTAGAACAACAAACACAGCACCTGAATGGAGCAGTGTCACTAATGACTCTGCACCTGAATGGAGCAGTGTCACTAATGACTCTGCACCTGAATTGAGCAGTGTCACTAACCACTTTGCACCTGAATGGAGCAGTGTCACTAATGACTCTGCACCTGAATTGAGCAGTGTCACTAACCACTTTGCACCTGAATGGAGCAGTGTCACTAAAAACTCTGCACCTGAATGGAGCAGTGTCACTAACCACTTTGCACCTGAATGGAGCAGTGTCACTAACCACTTTGCACCTGAATGGAGCAGTGTCACTAATGACACTGCACCTGAATGGAGCAGTGTCACTAACCACTTTGCACCTGAATGGAGCAGTGTCACTAATGACTCTGCACCTGAATGGAGCAGTGTCACTAACCACTTTGCACCTGAATGGAGCAGTGTCACTAATGACTCTGCACCTGAATTGAGCAGTGTCACTAACCACTTTGCACCTGAATGGAGCAGTGTCACTAACAACTCTGCACCTGAATGGAGCAGTGTCACTAACCACTTTGCACCTGAATGGAGCAGTGTCACTAACGACTCTCCTGAGCCTTTAACGACTCTCACATCAGGAGTCACACTTCCCTTTCAGAGCCAACGACTATGAGACCAGAACAGCCTGGTCCATCAGGTCTGGTTTCAGGGGAAACTCCTCCCTCTAGAGATACAAGCTCAGCTCTCCTAACCAGTTGATCTCAGAATTGATAAAGTCTCTTGCAATTAGAGCCAAAACGTCTTAACCTTGAAAACTGAGTCCAGATGCTTTTGTTTTAACCTTTTTTTCAAGATGTCCTGGATGACTGAGAACCTTCACAGACAAATAGCTTTAACCTATTTACTGCAGGTCAGCAATAAAAAAGAAAAAGCTAAGTGGGGACCTTTCTTGTAGAATGTGTAGAATGTTCTATGAATTTGGGTTGTGCAGTTTTTTGTGTGAATGCTTTTCCATAGCTTGTACATCTTACATTCAGTGGGTCCTCACAACTTTTAGTTTACATGCATTAGTGCTTTCACCACCTTGGGCTCACTTGAATTCCTATGCAAGGTATGTTCCACATCCGTGCCTTTGATCCTACCCACGCAATTCATTATTGAAAAGAATTTCCAATGCAGTACAGTCCAGTGATTTTATTGTATATCAAGTGCAGAAGTGAAGTTGGCACACTAAGTAAATCATTCTGTGCTTGTGTGAAACGGAGTTAGGGCAGCTGACCAAAATGACAGCTGACCATTATGTCTTAGAAAGGTTTGGATGTATTGTTTAAAATGATGTTCTGGGTTCAAATGAAACAATAAGTAAAAAGCAGAATAACAGTTTTGCTTGTGGATGTTACAAAAGCTGTTTTTATTATTTTTGTGTCTGTGCCAGTGGCGTTTTAGGCTTTGTGAAAGATCCCACAAGGGCACATATAATAAATTTAGTTTGTACAGTGACATGCAGGGTTTGCAAGGCTCTGCTACAGTATCTCAAACTCTCTCACATATGCACACATTCATACATTCACTCCTACCCTTACTTACTTATTTATCATCTTGATGCAGACCAGCGCTATTGTGAAGACTCCCCACAGGACTCGTGATTGCAGCTACTCTGTTTTGTATTCATGTGAGCAAGTCCCAGCACTCCCTATTTCTCTATTTCTCTCATATGAATACAAAATAGTTAAGGCAGAATTGGAGAACTAAGCAATCTCTCCATCCCTCTTTTCTGCATCTTTCTCCTTGAAGGGAATACACTGACACCTGATTGAACTGTTTTATCTTGGTAAAAGTGATTGTAAAGAAAAGCCGTCAGCTGCATACTTCAAAAGTTACTGCATGCTGTTAGGCAACATAGTAAACGCATACACTTTTAGTCCTTTATCCTAAGAAACATTATTGAGTTTCTTTTCTCAATCTGTTTTTTATCTCTAACATCCATAAGTCAAACATGATCATTCCAGGTTCTTTTATTTGTTACTGTTCTTTACATTTACTTCCTAGTTTGTAGTCCATAAGTAACAACTAGTGATTAATTCCAACCTTTTATGCAAATGCTTTAAAACATCTCTGCCACTGCACATTGTCAGAAAACATGTGTTCGTTTTTATTTTATATAAAAATGTTTATCGCCAATTTGCCTTTCTGATTAAACTAATTACAATAAATATTACATTTTTTCTCTTACTCATTCTGTTGAAAGATCTTCTCTCCACAGTCATAAGGTTAGGTTGAGTGTTATGCCTTACTATTATATATAGTATACTGGCGAAAGCACTTAGGTAAATCGCTCATTGCTTTATATAGAGGCAATGCTATACTGTATATGCTAGGGATTATGCATGTTTTGCAAGCAGATGCTTTTAGAGTATATATGGCTTTGTAACACCTCACTAACCCTGGCTATCAATGAATGTGCACTGGTACGCTTGTCTGCATCTGTTTGCTTTTTCACGCACCCGTCTTTTACAAGCATTGTGACAGGACTTGCCAAGTGAGTTATGTACAGTATTCACTCACAGCACATTGTTTAGTACCCTCTGGCTCACTGCTCACACATCACACACTATAGGAATTCAGATTCTGACACCAATTGTGCAGAAACAGTACTCAACACGTCATGGGGTTGCTGTTTCTCCGCTGCATCTTCAGTAGCTCAAGGTCACTATTAGAGAATGAAGATACCAAAAGCACATCAAGTATTCAAAATAACTTGCAGTGACTATGGTAGTGGACAAAATCTCACTGGTAACTGGTAAATGCAGTTGGTTGTAATTATGAAACTCACCAGTAGATAGCAATAATCTTGCACAGCACTACGAATGAGGTGCATATGCCTTGCTTCCATGCAAGTTGAGTTTAGTTGAACTTGAAGTGCACAGAATGATATATGTTAACCAGGTGTTCTTCGTCATGTAATATATGCGTACCAAAATTAATAAAACATATTATTTTATCCGGCACAGAGGCACACAATCTAATCTACATTGCATTCTAACCTTTGTGGACCACCAGCTGGCTGACAGCTGTCTATGCTGAAGTGAAAAAAAGCTATTTTGACAGCATCATCTTTGTGATGTCTAGACTGAAATCATTAAATGCAGTGGTAGGCAGAGATTATATGTTTGATTGACATTTAGGAACATCCCATACACGCTCTGAGTGGGATGCGATGCCTTACTAGGAAATGTTATGTCCCTCACTTTTCTTTCTTTTCTGAATTTAACTTTGTTTTGTCTTCTACCTATTTTGGCTTCTTTCATGATTAAAAGTAGAATTGTCTACTCAAAATAAGGGAATATGCCTTGGCCCACTTTTGTTTTTGAGATTAAATTTAAATCACTGAAGCTAGCCTTGGTGGCTCACCTGGTAGCGCGCATACCACATACATACTTAGATGACCAGGAATAGATTCCAGCACAATGTCATTCCTCTCTATCACCTTGTTTCCTGTCTATCTACTATCTACTATCAAATAAAGGCCAAGAAATAATCAAAAAAATTACTAGAAGTGTTATGTCTTTCTAGCCTCCATTTTCTGGTCTTCCACACGGAGGAGATCCACGACGTGCTTCGGATCTGGGATGGACCCCAGGATGGAGGAGTCCTGCTGAGGGAGTTGAGTGGCTCAGCCCTGCCTCCAGATGCACACAGCACATTTAACACGGTCAGCCTGCAGTTCACCACAGACTTTTTACCAGCAAGCAAGGTTTCGCTCTGCAGTTCTCAGGTGAGTCCTCAAGTGTCATTACTGTATTTTTGTCAGAGAAAACAGCAATGCCTGTTTTACTGACTGAATGTTCCTTTGCTCTTTCAGTCTCCACTGCAACCTCTTGCAATGACCCAGGCATGCCCACAAATGGAACCCGCGGTGGAGACAGCAAGGAACCAGGGGACCATGTTGTGTTTCAATGTGATCCTGGCTACATCTTGCAGGGGGCTAACAGGATAACCTGCACTGAGATCAATGGCCGCTATTTCTGGCAACCTGATCCTCCTACATGTACAGGTAACACAGTATGAACTCACTTTTCTTGGTGTAGAAGCTTAGAGAGTCCTAGTAAGAATAACATACTCAATTTAAGGACAAAAAATGATGATGATGTTTAAAAGTTCTTTACCTTTTAGTACACTGACTTCATTTTTCATTTTCCCCACTCATAGCACCTTGTGGAGGGAACTTGACTGGTCCCAGCGGGCTGATCCTGTCTCCAGACTATCCTGAACCATATCCACATGGAAGAGAGTGCGACTGGAAAGTTTCTGTCACACAGGACTACGTGATCTCCCTTAGCTTTAACCAGTAAGGTTTTAAGTTTACATCTGCAAGGTTTATAATACTGGTATGTAGGTTGTGAGCAAGTAACTGTTGTTCCTTAGAGGAGAAATAATAGAAGAGTAGAATGAAAAGAGTAAAGAAAGGACACACACAACTCAATGCTTATGTCAGAAAGGAGCAATAGAGCACTAGTTTTCAGTGCGCCACTTTTCAAGAGACACAGCGGGGAAGATAAGGCCACTGTTCACCTGTTTGCTTTGTAGGTATCTATATTCTGTTTGATGACCTAGTAATTAGTTTTAGCCACGTAGCATAGAGCAGCTCTTTGTACTGGAAAGACATTTATAACACATTGTAATTCAAAGTTTCACAGGAAGTATTTGTATGTGGTAAAATTATATACTATTTTGTTTATGGTTTTTTTTCTGTCTCTAGGTTCAGCTTAGAACCAAGTTATGATTTCTTGCATATCTATGATGGACCAGACTCTCTCAGTCCCTTGCTTGGTAGTTTCTATGGCGCAGATGTTCCTGATCGGATTGAAAGTAGCTCCAACACACTTTTCTTGGCTTTTCGTAGTGATGCCTCTCTGAGCAGCAATGGTTTTGTGCTGCAGTACACAGGTGAGAATTTGTTTTCAAAATGTTGTTTGAACCAACCATTTGTATTTTTGTTGAGGCACACCTTGTCTCCTTGCCTTTAAAATCATATCATATCTTATCATAACATGGGATGCCAGAGAAATATAAAGTGACTTTCATTGAGTGGATAAAGCTGTATTTCCTTGATATTTCAGTTTAAAAAAAAATCTTTGTCTATTCAAATGCATATAGGATTAATGGGGTGAAACTGACAACTTTTAATGACAGAATGATGTGTGCGCTGCGGTGCCCTCACAACAGATATTCCAATTTCTACCATGGTCAGCCTTGACATAAAATGGATGTGCACTTCCTCAAGTCAGCACTAACACTAAAAGAATAAAATAATTTAAAAAAGCTGACTGCATGTGTTCTTAAGGTTTTTGATCAGTGCATTCCAGTTGCAAAAAGGTTTTTCATAAATTAGCAAACTGTTTCTTTTTTTGTCTGATTCCTAGCAGGCTCTGCTGAGTGCAGCATCTTGTTTAAGGAAGTCAAATTTATTTGATCACATGATGCATTAAGTATAGCGCCCATGAAGCAGAATGATCACAGACGATTGAAAAAAGACCCGTTTGTTCAAGCATAACACTTCTCACCAACTTAGATTTTTTTGGGTTCTGCATCTGTGAGTTTTAGGAGTGAATGTCTCATTGTGGGTAGACTGTTCTTTTTCTAACTAAATCACAGACACTGAACATGCTCTAATTTAGACAGAGCATCTTTGTTAAGGGTTTTGCTTGAGAGAACAATGTTAAATCTCTCTAAATCTCCCTTACTCACTTAGAACTGTTTAAGATATCAGCCATTTAACCAATTCCCCATCGACCCTGAGCATCCAGTCTCTTGGCTGGTGCTCAGATAGAATTTGATCTTTATCTGGTATGTTTGCTGATTTTAAAATGCTACCTGTTTATGTTTTACACTTCTGTGACTCATTTACAAAGTGAATGCTAAATGGATTGCAACTGTTTTACAAAGGCTGCCCCTTAACTCACTTCTAGCAATATTTACTTCTTTGTGTGATACAGTGCGTAATATTGTATGGCCAATCTGGTAGAGCAGATGGCCTCAGTGTGTGGCTCAGAAAAAAGTCCCTTTTCCCACTTCCAATTCTCCACACTAATGAACCATAACCAAATAATACATAAATTACTTCCTCTGTTACAGATAATATGGCAAAAAAGGCATGTTTGGCTGAGCCTTCTCTGTTCACAAAGTGTGCATCAAACTCATGCATTGGCCCAGCCTTTGGTCAGCTCACAATCTAAATTATGACAAATCTACTTGTTAATGCCACCTATACTAATCCCAGAACTTCACCATATCTATGTTTTCACTCTATCTTGCATTCTCGCTTCTGTATGATCAGAAAGGAAACTATATTCAACAGTGAAATGCTGCAATATGTCCTGTATATGAGATGTCAAGGCTCATATATAAAAATTGTCCACACATTAAAGTTCCCACTGGATGTCATATTCTAGAATATTTGTAGATCTCACTGAAAGCATGGTTTTGTGTTGTACTTTGCTTAAAAATTATGTTTAACTATCATGTGAGTATGTACAGTATTGTTCAAAAATTCAATCACTGAGGTCATCAATCTGCTCTAAAAACAGGTGTGAATCAGGTGGCCCCTATTTAAGGAGGAAGCCACCAGCATCTGTTGAACAATCATTTGAAAGCCTGAGGAAAATGGGTTGTTTAAGACATTGTTCAGAAGAACAGCGTACTTTGATTAAAAAGTTGATTGGAGAGGGGAAAACCTATAAAGAGGTGCAAAAAGTATAGGCTGTAAAATGGCATCTCCAATGCCTTAAAATGGAGAACAAAACCAGAGAGACATGGAAGAAAACAGAAGACAACCATCAAAATGCTTCGAAGAATAACCAGAATGGCAAAGGCTCAGCCATTGATCAGCTCCAGGATGATCAAACACTGTCTGGAGTTACCTGGAAGTACTGTGACAGTTAGAAGACGTCTGTGTGAAGCTAATCTATTTTCAAGAATCCCCAGCAAAGTCCCTCTGTTTAAATAAAAGTCATGTGCAGAAGAGGTTACAATTTGCCAAAGAACACATCAACTGGCCAAAAGAGAAATGGAGGAACATTTTGTGGACTGATGAGAGTAAAATAGTTATTTTTGGGTCCAAGGGCCACAGACAGTTTGTGAGACGACCCCCAAACTCTGAATTCAAACCACAGTAAACAGTGAAGACAGTGAAGCAAGCATCATGATATGGGCATGTTTCTCCTACTATGGTTTTGGGCCTATTTATCACGTACCAGGGATCATGGATCAGTTTGCAAAAATACTTGAAGAGTATAAAATACTTGAAGAGGTCATGTTGCCTTATGCTGAAGAGGACATGCCCTTGAAATGTTTGTTTTAACAAGACAATGACCCCAAACACACAGTAAACAAGTAAAGTCTTGGTTCCAAACCAACAAAATTGATGTTATGGAGTGGCCAGCCCAATCCCCGGACCTTAATCCAATCAAGAAGCTGTTTCTGAAGCAAAACCAAGAAATGTAAATGAATTGTGGAATGTTATAAAAGAATCATGGAGTGGAATAACAGCTGAGAGGTGCCACAAGTTGGCACAGATGTGAAACAGTTTTAAAAAACTGTGGTCATACAACTAAATATTAGTTTAGTGATTCACAGGATTTCTAAATAATAGAAACAAAAACGTTTTTACAGAAATGTTTTGAGTTTGTACAGTCAAGGGCAGACACTGCTATTTTTTTTTTAACACACCCTTTTTAACTAATTGCCCAATTGCACAGCCTTACGAGCGTGCATATCATGTATGGTGGGTCTTGTTTGTTTTTTGAGAATCTACTGCACCTACTGGTACCTTGTTTGCCATTAAGCATTAAAAAAATATACTATAAACCTGGATTATTCTGGTTAGTCACATTGTACTGCAATTATTTGAACAATACTGTATGCATCTTTGAACTTTTAAAGTGAAGAAGGATGACATATTGGCAGGTGTCCTCACACATCTGCATTTTGCACTTTAAAATAATGTGCTTGGACAGTAAGTGAGACATCCATCTTTCCCGAGTGGTGATTGATATGTGGCTTGATACAGTGTGTGTGTACTGGTGGCAGTGTGTGTGTGTGTGTGTGTGTGTGTGTGTGTGTGTGTGTGTGTGTGTGTGTGTGTGTGTGTGTGTGTGTGTGTGTGCTCCAGTTGACTGCACAGGAGAGTGGTATAAGGGACGGTTCTGTGCAGTCAGCAGACCTTGAGCCAGAGCAGTGCCACTCTCAATCAACAGCCTGTCTGTCTCCACAGCCATACATACCTTCAGCAGTCACAGACAAGAGGGTATCCTTAAGATATATTTACTAAAAGACAGGCAATATTCCAATTAAGTTAACCACGTTACCCTATTAGGTCAATTTATGGCTACCATGTCCTTAAATTATTTAATTTACAATTGTAAAATCATTATAATTGAAATATTACTATCATTATTATTTCATTTGCACAGTGCATATAGATGAACATACATAAGACACAGCCACATGGATGTAAACATGCTGGATTGTAGCCTTTGGAAAATTTCAATTTGTTGTCCCACATTTTCACACACCAGAGAATGTGGGCTTAAGTGTCTTGCCCAAGGACACAATGGCAGTATGAACTGGGAAGAGTGGGAATCAAACCACCAACCTTTTGAATATAGGACAACCGCTCTACCACTGAGCTATTCACACTAGACAAGCATTTTACATATATTTTTTAAACCTGCATAGCATAGCATTTGTTTCCCAACAGCAAAGTAATGTGTCAGTAATGTTGCGGTTTATCACTGCAGTGTGATGTAAAATCCTTTCATTGAAAACCTGCACACATTCTCATCTGTTGCTCATTTTCCACTGCGTTACCTCGCTGCAGAGAACCCCAGGGAGTCTTGCTTCGAGCCGGGACTGGTACGCAACGGGACACGTGTGGGCACAGATCTCAAGCTGGGCGCCATCGTGGTCTACCAATGTGACAGTGGCTACACACTCGAGGGAGACTCCACCTTAACTTGCATCATGGGAGGAGATGGCAAGCCAAGCTGGAACAAACCCAAGCCCATTTGCATTGGTAACTGTTGTTAGGAACACAAACTCGATCAGTGCCTGTGAATTTCTCACATGTAAACATGCATGTAAGGTAATGTAACATAATATCCTACAGCTATACAGACTGTGTTTTACTAATGCTTAGGTTTCAATTTATTTAGCTCTCAAGCTTTTTTACATATTACCTACTTTTTACAATTATGTGCATCAACTGTACATCTATCACAGGTCTGAAACATTTTTACACTTCCAGTTCATCTAAAACACAAGCATCCTCACCTTTTACCGGAACTAAAGAACAAGAGAGCAATAAGACCCATCTCACCAAGACTAACCCAGAAGGACACTTGGAAAACATTGCAATTTCACTGTGGCAAACACCAGGGACATGTTCCACCCAAAGCCCAATCAGACAAGAAAAGTAATTTAGGAGTGATGGAACAGAGGGAATGGGATAGCAGTGATGGAGAAATGGGATCCTACATTGTTGGCTGTGGCCTTCTTTCTTACTCTGTCCTGTTTCTCTTTCTTATGTCTCCCTGGCTTTCACTCTGTTTGTCCAGCTCCATGTGGTGGACAGTACTCAGGTTTGGATGGAGTGGTCCTGTCTCCTGGTTACCCTGGAAATTACAGTCGTACAAGGTCATGTCTATACTCTGTGATGGTGCCCAAGGATTACGGTAAGCTCAAGCCAGTGGACTACAAATGATTATGCCTCTCTCAAACACCCAAGTAATGTTTGTAACCTGTCATTTAAGCATTCATGATATTTTACCCACTGACATGATGTGTGCGATGATTGCTAGTGCAAATACACAATTCATAAACTTGTTGCCCTCTTAACCCTTTCCCAAGGCTCTCAGTTTGTTGCCTACATTGTGAAAGGAAGATCAAGTCAGATTATTATTAAATTGACCCAGACACCACTGGCCGGAAAGTGTTTGCCTTTAAGGCCTCTGTGCTTTTGAAAGGAGAGCTTATGGCGCCTCTCATCAGAAGGCTGGCTTTGTTCCAAAATGACTGGGTGCCTATCTTTTCTGGACCCAGTCGGCAGCATATTTCACTCTGTTAAGTTAAAGTGAGAGAGGAAATTGAAATAATTAAAGCTCACATTTGCATTTTCCTGGAAAATGACAAGGCCCAAGGCAACACACAGAGACACAAATGCTCTCGCCTCCATTCTTGCCACTTCTCATTAGGCTGATGCACCAGGCCTAATGAAAGGCTATTTTTCATTGTGCATGGTATTAAATGGGTGGCCCTGCTTTGGCACTTGCCATTGCATAGCTACAGATGATGGGGATGTAGACACCTGTTGAGTTCTAATGACATAAATGAAATAAAATTTGACTAATTTTAACCAGTGATTTGTTTTCAGAAAGTCATTCATCTAATTTAAGTCTGCTTCTCTCTTATGTCAAATGTATTTATAGTGGTCTTCAGTCAGTTCGCCTTCTTCCAGACAGCTCTCAACGACATTGTGGAGGTGTATGATGGTGCAACACAGCACTCCCGTGTTCTGAGCTCCTTATCTGGTGCACACACAGGTAGTCTGATTTCCTTGTTTAAAATATATTTGTAAGACATACTGTATGGAATTCATCTGCTGGAATCCATCATTATCTCTGAGGAAAATGATGGGCAATAATACCAAACTGTGGGGAAGACCAAAATTACCTTGTAATTGCATGTAAATGGGATGTTTTCTATAAACGAAGGACATCACAGGAAAATACTTTATTGTTGACTGAATAGTTGATAGTTGTGAAAGAACAGCTCTCCTTTGTCTTATCTGCTTTAGCCCTGTAGTCCTTATATTTTTTTGTGTCTGGTGCAGCAGGCTTTCAGGGCTCTCTAAAAGGGACTGGTAGAGCAGAGCTGACACACTGTGGGATTGCAATAATACAATAATCTGCAAGAAAAAACAAAATGTGCTTTCAAAACAGAATAAATGGAATGCTTCACTAATACATACTCGACTAATTTGCCCATGGATTATACACATTGCCTACTATGCAGTCAAGCACAAGAGAAAAGTAATGTAGTGTTTTAATACTTGACAAGGTATTATTTCTCAAACATGGTCAGTCTCTGTTGTCAAAACACAAAGCACTTTGCTGCTGGTATTAAGCAAACGACTGTACATGAAATATGTGTTTTCATTAATGTCATGCGCCCTCTTAGAAAGGAATAGTCACACACTATTTTTGTCTGTCAGGACAAGAATATAGACTTATCTGTATTTGCCAAGTGGCAGATTTCAAAGTCCTCAAAGTTGTATTGAAGCGGCAGAGTTAGCTACTCTTAATTTAGATAAGGTGTAGTTTATTTGTCAGTTTCTGTGTGTTTCACGTCTAAGCCATGATTGTCATGTGACTACTGAGCACATGTCAAGGATTTACCCATCCTCAACTTTCATGTGCTGGCTTTAGAGAGAATGTTTGAAGCTGGAAAAAAGCCAGAAGCTTTAAACCAGTAGGGGTTTGTAATGTTTGAAACGCTGTTACCATGACACCATGCAACAAAAGCCTCCAGCTCATTTAATAAACTACTAAGCAGGTCATGAGCAATAATGGTGTTACATTAAGGAGCCACACGTTTGGAAATTATCTTAGACTGCATGTAAACACACGTCTTCATGCTCCCAATTTACAGAGAGACCGAGTCAGATGCAGATGTCTCTAGGGTTAGGCATGTGTGCCCTCCCCTACAGTGTGGCACCAAGCAGATGCATAGTAATGAGATCCAGTGTATTAACACAGTCAGTGGCAGCACAGAACTGCTTTAACAATATGGACTTATTTTGTTGCATGAATAGTTTTATCAATGACTTGCAATGCAAAATTGTTTATATTTTATGATTGCTGATGGATGGTTAATGAGTGACCTAATGCTAAATGTTATTGCAAATACAAATTTATTCTTAATGAGACACAAATAGTACAACACTGACAATAAAAGTGCAGCTAGGGCACAAGTTACCTAACAGCTGTTTTGACTTAACATTTATGAATGTTTGTTTTCTTCTTAGGTGAGTCTTTGCCATTAGCAACATCTAACCAGATCCTGATCCGCTTCACCTCTAAAGGCCAATCTAGTGCTAGGGGATTCCACCTGGTCTATCAAGGTAAGTAAAACAGGTACACAATACAGGGCTTAGAACTGGGAATAGTTGAGCAGGGTTTGAGAAAGTATCGTTATTATATATTATACTATTGCATCGTTCATTTTCAAATATTTACTTGTAATGGTTTTGTGTTTATGTTAAATAAACCCTGTCTGATTCTTAATAGCCGTACCACGGACCAGTGCCACCCAATGCAGCTCAGTCCCTGAGCCCCGAAATGGCCGTCGAATGGGTAACAACTTTGCTGTTGGAGCAGTTATCCGCTTTGAGTGCAGTCCTGGCTATGTGCTAGAAGGGTCCAGTGCAATCGAATGTTTGACCGTCCCCAATGCCCTGGCGCAGTGGAACAGCACCACACCGAGTTGTATAGGTAGGATATAAGGATAAATTAGAAAAATAGCAATTTTTTTTCCTCCGTTGTTGTCTTACTTTTTTCCTTAGTAGCTGTTATTGTTTAATGTTTTTCTTTATACTGTACAGATACAACACATTAACATTCTAGGTTTTCATATTTACTATACTAACCTATCTTCCTCCCACTCCCACTGTACCTTGAATATCAGTTACTGTGACACAAACGTAGGCTGCTATCCATTGCCTGTGGCAATTCTGTAAGAGTCAGCCGTGTAGCGCACAGGTGGCACCTCTAAGGGTCAAAAGCACACTTTCCAAACGTGTATAAAAAATAAACACTCTCAGACAACTTGCAGCAGCTGCCTATTCACAGTCAACAGATGTAAAAATGCACAGAGATGTAGAGAATGTTATGAAAATGTTTTCATTTTAGTGAGCATGGGTGCTTGCTTGCCCAGGTACATATGTTCTAAATAGACTAGTGAACAAGTATCCAACAGTTTGAATGAATACTATACTACTACTGAGTGCTTTAGTTGCAAACATTATGCCAGAACAAATCGAGCGTTTAGAGGCTAGTAAATGATTGTGACTCATTAAATAGTAGGTGGAGCTTGATACTGTCACATACTGTAACAAACCGAACTGATGCACTGTTTATTTTCTCTGCAGTACCTTGTGGTGGCAACCTGACCTCTCGAACTGGAACCATCTTATCTCCCGGGTTTCCTGAGCCTTATCTCAACAGCCTGAATTGTGTTTGGAAAATTACTGTTCCAGAAGGATCAGGAATTCAGGTTTATGTTTTACAAATATATAAATGATAACAGACAGTAATATTAAACATAATTAACAACATCCTTAATGTCTTAACATTGTCTCAGATTATCTATTGTGCATAAAGAGTCTTGTCTTTGTTTAGACTGTTCAGATAACCATTAATTAAATTAAATATTTTAGTTTTTTTTTTTTTTTTTTTTTTTGCAAATAATTAGTATTTTGTTAATGCCTCTCAATGTTAATTGTTGTATGCGGTTTACATATTGTTACTCTTCGATGCATTTGTGATTGAACTCCACCAGGAATCTGTTCAAGGAGCCTCTGGGGCAGACTGATAAAAAGTTTTTAGGCTTATGCCACAGACTTTGTAATGACCTCAGAGTAGTCCCTCAGCTATTAGCTCCTCTACCTCAGCAGACTGTCCTTGCAGGTCAAATGCACTCACAGATGTATGTACTGGTTTATAGTGTAAAATTGTTTGCACATAAACATCGGGGAAAAAGCAATATAATATATTCAGATATTAATCTTGTACGCATCACATCCTTAAACTATATGTTTTTCTTTTCTTTTCATATCACTTTTGCACACTCTCAGCTCTGGCTCTGTCCATATTGTGTTCGTCTATCTTACTCACTGTTGTTCCCATTTTACCACCTAGCAGAGACACATTAAATTGGAGTGTCACGATCCAGAAGAGAACTTAAAGGAGTGAGGTGCCTTGCTGGCACATTTGCCGTGGCCCTCTAATGAAAGATCAATCTGTGATCTGCCGTGTCTACCCAGGAAGCGCCACAGCCCCAACCGCCCCTTTAATTGGCTTGTATCCGATCTATAACTATCAGAGCCAGAGCAGAGAGCTTTGCACTGGTATAGTGAGAGGGAAGAGAAGAAGAGCAAGAGTGAAGGACACTTACAGTAGCATGAGGAAAAAGAAGATAAAAGTCCATCGTGATGACTTAATGTTTATGGGCATTGAGAGAATAAAACAGATTACACCTATTAAAATCACAGTTTGGGCTTTACCATTTCACATTTATCACTCAAATGACCAATGCCAAGTTTAATAAAAAGGGAATAAATGTAATTGTAATTGTCTTTCTGGTCAGCTTAGCACTGTCCAAAACTCAGATCTAAGCATTGAATGTTGTTAATTTGCCATTGTTGTCCCTCTCTCTTTTCTATCTTAGATTCAGGTAATCAGCTTTGTCACAGAGCAGAACTGGGACTCGCTGGAGGTGTTTGATGGAGGAGACAATACTGACACCATGCTTGGCAGCTTTTCAGGTATTGTCTTTTTGTTTTCTCGTTTCAGCACTGTGATGGAACTTACTGGAAGTTTAAAACATACACAAGTGGCACAATCAGACCAGTGTCGATTATGTGTTAAGAGAAACATGACACATTAGTGTGTGAAATATTTTTACATGTCTGTTTTTACAGCATTTGAACCAATCAACATGTCTGGTCCACCAGGAACGACTGAAGATATAGCATTGATAAAACTCTTATAATTCTCCCTCTAGGCACTACGGTTCCAGCTCTCCTTAATAGCACATCGAATCAGCTCTACCTCCATTTTTCCTCTGACATCAGTGTCTCTGCAGCTGGTTTCAGGCTGGAATACAAAAGTAAGTGAATGCTTCAAGGACAGTTATGTACTACGTAGAGTTGTATTTTATTTTTCTCTCTTTTTGTTTAGGTTGAAACAAGGTTTAACAATTTTTTATACTGTATGTCCCAGTCCTTTTTCAAATAGTATTTTCAATGTTTTTGATTCGAGGTAGTGAACTTCTTTGTCCCTGAATCTTTGCCTATTTATCATTTCCCCAGCTGTCTCTCTGACCAACTGTCCGGAGCCTGTGGTTCCTATGAATGGCATCAAGGTCGGGGACCGTCTTCAGATGAATAATGTGGTGTCTTTTCAATGTGAGCCTGGATATACTCTACAGGTAATATCTCCTGAATTCCCATTCTATTGCTATGAAGCATTTTTCCCATCTTGTTGAAATAATTAGTCTCAGCAGCATAGAGCATCCCTTCGGCCAATCCGATGTAGTATCATCCTTGGAACATTGCTAAAGACACCCACACGCACACATTTGTAGCTCAAACGAAGCCTGCTTTTAAAAACAAAAAGCCTGTTGTAGTGAGAAATTTTGTCTGTTTTGTATCTCTCCACTGTATAATTGATTTTGTATGCTTGTGATTTTTCTATTGTACTTTGTCACTTCAGATGGATTTAGTAATTTTGTTGACGCACGGAGTCGTGTGGCAATAGACAGCAGGCTCAAAACAAATGCTGAGCGGAACAAATGATTCACTACCATACTTGCCTTTTTCTTATATTTTGTAGGGGAATTCACACATTACCTGTATGCCTGGAACTGTTAGACGATGGAACTACCCACCTCCTCTTTGCATAGGTATAAAAGGTTACGTAATCATTTCTTCACACTCACAAAGACTTATTCAGTGTGGTTACAAGCTTGTAGACAAAATTGCAGTTTTCTCGTTTGCTGATAACATGCTTGTCAATCTCATCTCTGAAAGCTCAATGTGGTGGAATCCGGGAGGAGATGGAGGGAATGATTCTCAGTCCTGGTTTCCCTGGCAACTACCCTAGCAATAGTGACTGCGCTTGGAGAATCTACCTGCCTGTTGGTTTTGGTGAGCATAAGGATTGTACAAAAACTATCAAGAATACGTTATGAATACTAAGACAAACAATAAAGTCAAATGAGAAGTGCTGTGGTTGCCATTACCTAATCCTTTGTTTGTTATTTTTAGGAGCTCATGTTCAGTTTCTCAACTTCTCCACGGAGGCTAACCACGACTTTCTTGAGATTCGCAACGGACCATTAGATACAAGCGCTGTCATTGGCCGATACAGTGGACCGGACATTCCCTCCATGCTCCTCACAACATCTCACGAGACAACAGTGTATTTCCACAGCGACCATTCACAGAACAAACCAGGCTTCAGGTTTGAATACCAAGGTAGGTCACCAAACTCTCTGAGTGAGAGGAATTCTTGTAAAGCTATAACATTACTGAGATATTAAATGAAGTGTGTCAACTCAATTAACCTGCCGAGCCTGTAAATTCCACACATCTATAAAACTCCACATAAAACCGTAGATCACTTAAATGATTTTCTCACCTCTCGCCAGTAAAAGGCTTTACCGCATTTATGAAAAGCTTTTTGAAATTGTTCTTGTATATAAATTCAACTGGAAGAATTTTTTTTCTTCTTATTCACCAACTAAGCTAGCAATGCATGCAAATAATTATTTGCATATTAGCTTTTAAATGATGCATTTTATTTGCAAGCCCCCAAAACTACCCACCATTTGTGCAACATTATTTGTGCAAGTTATCATTTACAATAATTAACTGAAAGGATTTATTCACTTTTACAAAATGTATGATACTTTAAAACAGGGATTAAGACTTGTTTGTGTATATTAGCTATGTGGTTCAGTGTAACAGATGCTAATGGTGTTTATTTGTACTTGTGTGATATATTTGGCTAATTTGATAATCCCTCTTCATTGTTCACTCAGCTTATGAGCTACAGGAATGCCCAGACCCAGAGCCTTTCCGCTATGGCATTGTGATTGGAGCTGGGTGCCTCGTAGGCCAGACCATTTCCTTTGAGTGCTTACCCGGATATCAACTGGTAGGACATTCCATTCTCACCTGTGAGCACGGCACCACTCGCAACTGGGACCACCCCTTCCCCCGATGTGAAGGTACAAAAAGAAGCATAACCCCCTCTTGTTTGTCACACAGTTGGTAATATCTCTGGTGGACATAGCAATTCAAAGGATCAGTCACATTAAATAAGTGAATCAAAATTTAGAACTGACAAATAGTAGCTTTATTGAAAAGAAAGGTAAAGGTAATATCATCTTTAACCTACAGTCTTAATTGATTTTTTAAGACAGACAAAATTACACATAGACCATAGCCTTGACACAAGAACAATGAGCAGGAAGCAGAGGGAAACGCATCAAGGAAACAAGCATTAAAAAAATTATATGCATTAACCTTATCAACATATCAATAACCCTAGAAATCATCCATTTATTACAAAAACATGTTAGAGTTCAGATTTGATTGTAATAAACATATTTATTGTTGAAATAAACCTAAACAAAACCTTTAAACTTTTACAGGCATTTTTCACACACAACTCTGCCCATGACTTCATTCTGGCCTTGGGCATGAAACATCTACTAAGTGTGCCCCTTTACCAAACACTAACCTCCATGAGTTCTGACTCAAAACTGGCTTTGGACTGTTTAGATTTACTGTTCCCTTGTATTACAGTGTATTATACACTGGTTCTTGTCTTGACTCGGTCTTCACCTGCAATGGTCTTAATAAAGGTCTTGTCATGGTCTTGATGGTCCATATCTGGCAGCATATCTGTCCTGCATAATCCTTCATGCAAAGACAAAAATAATTAAGGTCAAAGTGATGAAATATTTTTTTGAATGTGTATACACATAATGTTATTATTGTTATTATAGACAGTTAGATGTAGTGATAGTACAAAGTGTGCAGCTTATTACACAGTAAAGTAAAATATATTTAATGCAAAGTAACTTAGTAGACCACTAATGTAAAATACATTTTCTCACAACTTCCGGCATATAGCCAGTGTACGTGTTATTTTACCTTGACTATATTTGCTTAATACAACAGAAAAGCATTTATTTTAATTTCATTTGGAAGCTGGCACAGCTAAGATTACAGCTTTTAAGGCCCCCATTATAAAAACCTAGAGTACAAATACTAAAACCTGTTTTTTACTAATAATTAATTATTTAATTATAAAATTAACAATGATTAATCGTAACAAGATTATTTAGGAATTAATTGAATATCAAGCACTGAAATGCATTTATTGGGAAGATACACAAAAACAGTGCTGGCCGAAAAAGCCCCCATTATGCATTCAAGGGTTAAAATAAATCATTCTTAGCTGGTAAAAAAAAAAAAAAATCTGTGAATATACATTTTCTTCCAGTCCAAGCTCACTAAGCAAACACATACATACATACTTGTAAGTGACATATTTGCCAATGGCCGCAGCCCAAGGTGCAACTTTATGGACTGGGTTTAATCAATCAGTCTGATCAATAGCTCATTTAACAGGTGAGGCAGCAGCAGAGGAGCTACTACTTGGGTCCATGGCTAAAGCACGCAACACAAGTTCACACGTAAACCTAAGAGAGAAACAGAGGGATAAAACATGCAATCTTTGCTTGGGAAATGATTTCATACTCAGGCATCCAAGGGTGTGCCGCTAAGCTGAACTCCCTGCTGGGGTTGCTTGAAATGCCTGCACTTTAGTGATTATCACGCCTTGCTGATTCTCCATGCTCCACCACAGAGAATATGAGGCATCTCTGAGGGCAGCAGCTGCAATGTTAGACTCACGAAATGTTAAGTTGGTTTGAATCTTTTAAGCTTCCAAAGAATATGCTAGTTGGATATAAATATCTGAGCTGGGGTCCAAGAATGTGTATTTATTTTATGTTTCCTTTTACCCTGATCACAATTGCACTGTGGGGTGTTGTATTGTCTGATATACACATGATATGCCATTTAACTTTTTGTGTCCTCAGTATAGAGTCTAGAAACCCAGCCTAGTAGTAACCTCTTGCCCCATCCTCTCGCTCTGTATTTTCACCCCCAATAGGAATGGGTTGAGGCCTTATCTTAGAAAAACACTCCTTCCAAGTCCCTACTTGCTTACAGGCTTTACAGGCTAATCTTTAGTTTAGACAAGTGTTTGGATATTAGGCAAAATATAAACAGAGTCAATGATATATATATATATATATATATATATATATATATATATATAGATATATATAGATATATATATATATATATATATAGATAGATAGATAGATAGATAGATAGATAGATAGATAGATATAGATATACATATTAGTGCTGGGCAACGATTAAAGCGTTTAATTGCAATTAATCGCACAATGTTCTGTGATTAATTGTGATTTATCACATTATACACAAAATTTAATAACGGTAATGGCAATGGTTTGCACTTTAAACGACACATTAAACAAAGAAGGTGCTTTTTACAGCAGTTAAAGGTTAGTAGCAGTTAAAATATTTCTTGTAAATCTCAACTTAAACATTAATAAGTAATCAAATTAAATATTAAACCAAAAATATTTGCCACTGCCAGGGCATTAATATTTTGTTTAGGATAATCAAAGTTTTTAGTATATTTTTTATTGCTAAGTGGCTAACAAGTTACCAGTAGGTGCAATAGATTCTCAGAAAACAAACAAGACCCACCATTCATGATATGCACGCTCGTTTGGCTGTGCAATTGGGCAATTAGTTGAAAGGGGTGTGTTCAAAAAAATAGCAGTGTCTGCCGTTGACTGTACAAACTCAAAACTATTTTGTACAAACGTTTTTGTTTCTATTATTTAGAAATCCTGTGAATCACTAAACTAATATTTAGTTGTATGACCACAGTTTTTTAAAACTGTTTCACATCTGTGTGGCACCAACTTGTGACACCTCTCAGCTGTTATTCCACTCCATGATTCTTTTACAACATTCCACAATTTATTTACATTTCTTGGTTTTGCTTCAGAAACAGCTTCTTGATTGGATTAAGGTCCGGGGATTGGGCTAGCCACTCTATAACATTAATTTTGTTGGTTTGGAACCAAGACTTTACTTGTTTACTGTGTGTTTGGGGTCATTGTCTTGTTGAAACAAACATTTCAAGGGCATGTCCTCTTCAGCATAAGGCAACATGACCTCTTCCAGTATTTTGACAAATGCAAACTGATCCATGATCCCTGATATGCAACAACACCATAGTAGGAGAAACATGCCCATATCATGAAGCTTGCTTCACTGTCTCCACTGTTTACTGTGGTTTGAATTTGGGGGTCGTCTCACAAACTGTCTGTGGCCCTTGGACCCAAAAAGAACAATTCTACTCTCATCAGTCCACAAAATGTTCCTCCATTTGTCTTTAGGCCAGTTGATGTGTTCTTTGGCAAGTTGTAACCTCTTCTGCACATGCCTTTTTTTTAAACAGAGGGACTTTGCTGGGGATTCTTGAAATAGATTAACTTCACACAGACGTCTTCTAACTGTCACAGTACTTCCAAGTGGCTTTATCCTTAAATTGGGCCACCTGATTCACACCTGTTTTTTTCACAAAATTGATGACCTCAGTGATTGAATGCCACACTGCTATTTTTTTGAACACACCCCTTTCAACTAATTGCCCAATTGCACAGCCTTATGAGTGTGCATATCATGAATGCTGGGTCTTGTTTGTTTTCTGAGAATCTACTGCACCTACTGGTAACTTGTTTGCCACTTAGCAATAAAAAACATACAAAAAACTTGGACTATTCTGGTTATATATATATATCTCACAGATTTTACCTGTTGCATTTCAGGCTCACTGATAATTCTTCTTATTCTCATTGCTTTTTTAGTGCCTTGTGGAGGGAACATTACCTCAGACAATGGGACCATCTTCTCCCCCAATTATCCAGAAGAATATCCCAACTCAGCTGACTGCTCCTGGCTCATCACAGTGGCTCCGGGCCTCGGCATCAGACTCAACTTCACCCTTCTTCAGGTTCATGGGCCACATGATTTCATCACTGTCTGGTAAGAAAATAAATGCATAAAGTACGGATGTTTTACCACAAATCTGCTTACTCAAATCCTCTTTTATGGGTTTGCTCTTTGCCATATCAGTGGTACCCACTGATTCCTCATCTCTAGCCATTTACAGTAGACTTTATGTGACTCCACTTGTTTTCTACATTGTGAATGACCTTGTGTCACCAACCTTTGCCCTCAATCAGGGCATGGAAAAAAGTTTACTGCAAAACACAATTGATTCCTGTTTTCTGGTTGCATTGATTCCCACAGTCCCACATTTTTCCAATCTAATGTTTTTTAGTGACACTGTAGGTCATTCCTAATTTATTCATATAATGTGTTCAATGTTCATGTTCACCATGAACATGCACTGGGGCACCTCATTGTTACCCAATGCCACCTATACACAAACAATCCAAACTCTATCACTTGAGCCTGAAGATATTAGTGGATTTGTTGAGTGTAAATGTGAGCTCTGTTGCTTCATGTCATGTTTGTGTGGGGTGTTTGTTTACTAGGTGAAGGTTTTACTGTGTCTGTGAATATCAAGTGGCAAAGCCTTCTTTCATCACCTCTATAATGTTCTCTGGGGTCTGCCATATGTGCGACCAAAGCCAGGATTTTGCATGCATGATGGTTGCCAGTCCCAGTTGATCCCCTCTTCCTGAGACAGGCTTTAAAGGTCCCAGCTCTCAGTGAGACCGGATGTATGACTGTCCGCCAACTGGCATCCTTACGAATGCATGAAAGTCCACTTTGTGTTGGTTGATGTCTATGTTTTTTTTAGTCATTTCCCTGTTGTATTTTTTATAAAAGTGAGGTAAATAGACCATATATATATATATATATAGAGAGAGAGAGAGATTGCACTGAGTGACCCTAAATTTTCATATTGTTGCTCTGCAAATGTGCCTCACTGTGTTGATCTTTCCCAACAAGCTCCCACAAAGCCAAGATTCCCCATCATTTCCCCAGTTCACAGTTACCACCGCTGAGCATCTATCCACTGAACTACCGAGCCAAGGAAATGGGCCCCGTAATGGTGGCTTGGCCAGAGAGCTGTCAGGCAGCAGTCCCTAGCCAGCCGTTTCCAGAGCTGCTTGTAATCTCCTATGCCCAGTCTGACAGCCAAAGACAGATGGTTTTTAAGCTGAATAGTTGTGGCAGAATACTGGGAGCTGGCTTAATTTGGCCATGCCCACACCAGGGGACTGCCAAGACTGGGCCACAGCTTCCAGAGGCTGTCCCATTGGATGACACTTAGCAGGAATAACACAACCCAGACGTGTCATTTACACTTGCCTCGTGTTAAACGTCTCTTGTTTTTAATTGATTTATCTATTTTTTTAATTTATTAAGTTCACTTTTCTCAAGTTTCTTTCACCCCTTTTATGGTGAAGTTAACCCGCAACTTGTTTCATTTTCTTCAGGGATGGTCCACAGGAAACCGCCAGGAAACTAGGCATTTTCACTGACGGGGAACCAAATGAACCCCCCAGCAGCACATCTAATCAGGTGTTAATACGATTCCGTAGTAACACTGAAAAAGGTGGACTATTCCGTATTACCTATCAAGGTATGTAAATGATCTTGCTCTTTGTGCTTTCTACTACATAGCTATTAAAACAACCAGGTTCTCCTCATTTGTTTCTTTCTTCAAAGCATACAGACTGCAGTTCTGCCTTCCTCCTCCCATCATTCCTAATGCAGAGATCCTGATGGCAAGCAAAGAGTTTAAAATTGGTAGGCAACACTAATGACCATAAGACACATAATCATGTATGTTTTTAATCTAATTTATGAGAATCAAAGAGTTTATTGTCAAATACTGTATTTTTCCTTATTTAATACGAATGCCTGCCTTTGATAGTGTTTTTTATCAAATAAATGTTCATGGTTATTTACAGGCACAGGCCTGTGTGACTCTTTGGAGATTTAATCTTGTACTTATTTCTATTATAGGTGACATAGTGCGATATAGATGTCTTCCGGGTTATCAGTTAAGTGGAAACAGCATTCAGACCTGCCGACTGGGAACGCACTTAGAGTTTGAGGGGCCTCCACCCTCATGTGATGGTGAGAAAACTAATGTATTTTACAATTTAGAATTCCGTGCTATCTGGAGGGTATTTTAGTTTTCGTAATTTCATTTAAGATATGTGGCAGAACTATGCAGAGGTCTACATATAAACAACTAAAATATCTTCATTCGAACAGTTTTAAAGGTCTTAAAAGGGCGAGGCGAGTATATTTTATCTCTAATCAGATTTCATTCTGCTTGTACCTTCTCTTTCGTTCCCATGGGCCCCGCTTCTGCCTGTAGTAATAGAGCAGCCACTGCATATTATTTTGGTTGCATTCTCCATTTGTGTGAATCCTTTGCTCTCCTGAGGCGGAGGGTGGCTGATGTGACACTCAATTCTTATCATGATACTGGGCTCCCAAAGGACTCAATACGTGCAGTATTCCCAGTTTACCACACCACCATATCAGTGTACAGTATGTCGTACTTTTCCTTTGGGCATGGGGTGCATAGAAGGGTCTCCTGATTGTACGCAATGTACTCAGTCGTTTACATTTACTAGATATTTTACTGTTTTCCTCAAGTTGCTTTCACCTTTTTTAAAATTGAAAAATGTTACTAATTAATTAGAAGAGTATGCAAACCTCAGCATGAAGCATAATGTAGAGATAAATCCATCATGAGGCTAAAAAAATGAGGGAATGATGAGATAAATGAGCATGGTGTTAGATAATAATTAAGGTATAATGTGGAAAAAAGAAGTGGCAAGGAACACAAGCGTATATTATAGCAACTGCAAATAAAACCATAAAGTGCTCATTTTTGTGTATTGGGACATTTTTAGAGAGCATCCAAAGAGTTATTTTCTCCGTCTGAAGGCTTAAAACATTGAAAGAATGTTGGATAAACTGAAGTACAGTGTATTAGTGAGTCAGACATTGGAGAGGTGCACAGTGAGGCGGGACAGGACAGACTTCGTTTAAGGGCAGTAAAGAGATGAAGTGCACAGCTCATTGAGATGCAGGGGACATGCCGGCTGCAGCTGCACCTATCAAATTGCCACTTCGAGCTCTGACAAGCCCAGCCCTCCCTGCACGTGGAGCTCATTCACAGATTGCACTAGTTTCCACAGTGTGCAAGTGCGCATTCAACAATAATGTGTCATGTGTCTGGGTTATTCAGCAGAAACGGTTGTCATTGTTTTTGCCTCTTGTAATGCAGCACTGGAGGCCACAGCTGGTTCTGCAGCGTTGCTTGGGTCTCAGTGCTAGTCTCCCCTCTCATTTTCTGCCCCCTCCTTCTCCACTCAACACTTCCCTTCTGGCTCACTAATGTCACCCTCTTGTTCTGTATTACGAACCCTCCTTTTTGTCCCTCCCTAAGACAGGTTGAAATCATTCAGCAGTGTCTTGCCAATGAATAAATAAGATGTGTGTGTGCGATGCCCAAATATCAGTGATAATTGTCAGAGCATCAGCAAAATTGTGAAGAGATCTATTCATATCAGTGAGATATGTACAATAATAGTCATTTTTTTCTGGGTTGTTTGCGCAAAAACACATGTGGGCCGTGTGTACATTCTATGAATGTTAACCAATGAAAGTCAGACGTTGCTTTTTAACCATGCTTCAACGGAATTATTTTAAAAAATAAACTCATGGAACAGGCCTAGACAAAATTGATGGTACCCCTAGAAAAGACTGTAAACAATGTGACCAAATGGACATGTTAATTCAAGGTGTGTGCACTAATTAGCATCACAGGTGTGTACAATCTTGTAATCAGTCAGTGGGCCTATTTATAGGGCTTCAGGTAGTCACTGTGTTGTCTGGTGACATGGTGTGTACCACACTCAACATGGACCAGAGGAAGAGAAGGAAAGAGTTGTCGCAGGAGAATAGAAAGAAAATTATAGACAAGCATGATAAAGGTAAAGGCTATAAGACCATCTCCAAGCAGCTAGATGTTCCTGTGACTACAGTTGCACATATTATTCAGAAATTTAAGATCCATGGGACTGTAGCCAACCTCCTTGGACGTGGCCGCAGGAGGAAAATTGATGACAAATCAAAGAGACGGATAATCCGAATGGTAACAAAGAGCCCAGAAAGACTTCTAAAGAGATCCAAGGTGAACTCCATGCTCAAGGAACATCAGTGTCAGATCGCACCATCCGTCGTTGTTTGAGCCAAAGTGGACTACATGGGAGACGACCAAGGAGGACACCATTGTTGAAAACAAATCATAAAAAGCTAGACTGGAATATGCCAAACTACATGTTGACAAGCCACAAAGCTTCTGGGAGAATGTCCTATGGACAGATGAGACAAAAATGGAACTTTTTGCCAAGGCCCATCAGCTCTATGTTCACAGATGGAAAAATGAAGCATATCAAGAAAAGAACACTGTCCCTACTGTCAAACATGGAGGAGGCTCTGTTATGTTCTGGGGCTGCTTTGCTGCATCTGGCACAGGGTGTCTTGAATCTGTGCAGGGTACAATGAAATCTGAAGACTATCAAGGGATTCTAGAGAGAAATGTGCGGGCCAGTGTCAGACAGCTTGTCTCAGTCGCAGGTCATGGGTCTTGCAACAGGACAATGACCCAAAACACAGCTAAAAACACCCAAGAATGGTTAAGAGGAAAACATTGGACTATTCTAAAGTGGCCTTCTATGAGCCCTGACCTCAATCCTATTGAGCATCTTTGGAAGGAGCTGAAATATGCCGTCTGGAAAAGACACCATTCAAACCGGAAACATCTGGAGCAGTTTGCTCATGAGGCGTGAGCCAAAATACCTGCTGAGAGGTGCAGAAGTCTCATTGACAGTTTCAGCAATCGTCTGATTGCAGTGATAGCCTCAAAAGGTTGTGCAACAAAATATTAAGTTAGGGGTACCAACAATTTTGTCCAGACCTGTTCCATGAGTTTATTTTTTTAAATAATTCCGTTGAAGCATGGTTGAAAAGCAATGTCTGACTTTCATTGGTTAACATTCATAGAATTTTTATTTATTACTTTTGTCAGAATAAATTTTTTTCTGTGACCATTGTGAGTTTTTCTTTCATTGACCGAAGGGTACCAACAATTTTGTCCACGTGTGTATGGGTAGTCATGCTTATTATAAAAAGCATTGTTATGACAGATGTTTTTTTTTCAGTATTCATATGTATTTAATTCAAATCAGGCCTGTGTTTTTATGCTTACATAAATTGTTAGATAAGGTAAATAGCAAGTTATATTGTGTTTTTAATTGTTGTACAATTGGAAAATTGACTTCAAAACCTCAAAAACACACTCAGAACATATACTAAACTGTTTCTTAAAAGAGTTCCAAACTTACAGGTAGTTTGGCTGTATCATATAATTTTTTATTGATTTATTAATTTATTAATTTATTTGTTAAGCTGGAAATTCAAAACTTCCTTTTCACCCGACTGTTGTTCATGCCTTTACAAACTTGTAAGACTTCATTCAGACTCATTTTATTTATGTAGTGGCCCATCCTTTTAGCCAGCTTGTTATCAACCCGGCGCTTATATTAACATAATACCAACATAAGTAGAGTAGCTTAACACCATGCAATTCCTTGAGGCATGCATCATTTGCACATAAACATGCTATGTTACATGTTACATACCCTAAACAATTTATTTATCAGAGCTGATCTCACTTTTTGAAAATACCTTTTTTACCAGCTGTCAGATTTTCCCCTATTACCTTTTTGTTTACTGTCAAACAGAGTTGTGCTTCATTTTAAAGTAGTTAAGTAGCAGTAGCAGCCTATAGATAAGAGCCACTCTCTGTCTTATGCAGCTGCAAGACAAGTTCAAATCACTGAAGAAACTTTGAGAATTAATGAAAATATCAATCCCCTTCTCAGAAATGTGATAATGTAATGAACTACAATCTTTATTTCATTAATTCATTATACTAAATTAAGAGGTGTACAGATATGTTTTATGTTGACATAAGCTTATGAGTCATATTAAGTAAGTTGACTAATTTTAATTCCCATAATATCCTCAGCAATCTAAAACTGGACAAAAGTAATGTGACAAAATTTTCATAAAACAGCATTTATGTATCTGTCTTATAGGATATTTGATGATACAATCATATTTGGGCAAGGTAAAATGTTAATTATAGTTTAAAAATGCTGTTTAACCAACACTGACTGCCACATTTCTTCTTGCAAATGCAACAATCACTTCTCAAATGAATACGAACAAAAGACGGCTATGCACAAACACACTCCACAAACAAACACAACTAATAAGATGCTGCTCCAGCAAATGAAGCTCTTTTCACTGTTCTAATGAAGGACCTGCAAAGTGCCAAGTGTTGCCTTACCCTGAGGCAGGACACACATCACTGTGTGGTCCAATTGCATTACAACACAGTGGCATTTCAACGTGTTTTCTAAAACAGAGGTGTATGTACAGTGCATATATACTGTATATACACTGATTAGCCAATAAAACATGAGTTATGATTACACACAAGAGCTCATTTGGCGTTTTCTGTTCTCAGATTTGAACCACACTCTCTGGTGGTTAATAATATGGATCGGATTCATGTTAACTCACTAGTCAAGAGAGAGAGAGACTGAGCTAGCTCAATGTCAAATAACTGTCCAAAAAATTATTTAAGTTTCATTTTTCATTAGTGTTAACTTCTTATAGACATCCTTTACTGAGGTTTTATTGTTTGCTTTTCACACCACTGATTTTCTTCTCAAAAATACAATCTAATATGTTCATTCAAAAGGTAAAAAAACAACAATTTTATTGGAAAAGAAATCTATTCATAGTTGGATAATCATAATAAAATGGGACTATGGCAGCATTGGTATTCTTTTGTGGGGCTGCTTGTTGTCTGTACTGTATACCGACAGCAGGGGCAGATTAGTCAGGTGGCTTCCTGTTCTGCAACAGAACCTAACCGACAGGGGTGCAATGTAAGGTTGGATAATGCTGACTAAAACCACTAAAAATGTCATCGGATAGCACAGAGTTGTCCCTTAGGAATAACTATGATGGAGCAGAATGAGGAGGGGTCTGTCCAGGCCTGTCATATTAATAGGGCTTACATTCACATGTGTTGCCAGCCAGTTTAGAATCACATCTGCCACTGTATGCCCAGGGTAAAATGGCAGTCTAATAACCCCATTCACAATGGACAGATTTGTTTGCTGCAACAAGACCTGAATAACAATTAGCTCTGTAATGCTTTTAGTCACATTGAGGTGCCCTCCAGCAATGTGGATCTAATCAAATCTTTTGATGCAAATACAGTTAAACGACTAAAATGTGCAGCCATGCATTGGATGCTAATCGCTCTTAAATTGCACAACACAAAGCAAACTTGTTAAGTAATGTTTCTTTTTTTTTTCCAGACATGTACATACAATTATAGCCAATACATTTAGTTTTTGTTTTGCCTGATATCTCTCAACAGTGACATGTCCCATGAATGAGGTACTGACAGCTTCTACAGGCGTCATCATGAGCCAGTCACCAGGGAGCAGTTTCCCGCACTTTGAGTCCTGTTCCTGGGTGGTCAAAGTAGAGCCTGGCTACAACATCACATTCACCATAGAACATTTCCACACCAGCCGTCAGTTTGATGAGTTTGAAATATTTGATGGTGAGTCATCCATATTACAGTATGTCCTGTAAATTTTGACCCAATGCTCAATGTGCTTTATTATTATTTTTTTTTACAGTACATACATGGTAACATCTGCCCTAATACTGTATATTGCGTGATTAGAGGCAGTCAGCAACACTGCCAGGGTTCTCTGCAAAAATGGAGGACATACACAACAGTGTTGCTGAATTGTTGTTTAAATCTTTTGCTGACTAGAGGAGACATTTACTAACCTTAAGGCTGCCAATTATTTTTTTTTTTTTTTTTATAATTAGATATAACTAACTACATATTTTTTATTTCAAATTATAACATTTAAAGATCCAAAAACAGTTTGAACATTGCTTTAATGCCTGTGACGGTTGAAATTAAAACACTGTTCACTTCCCAGGTCCATCCAGGCAGAGTCCTCTTCTAATCACCTTGAGTGGTAACTATTCCAACCCACTGAGCATAACCAGCTCCAGTAACAAAGTCTACCTGCACTGGTCCTTTGATCACACAATCAGCCATAAAGGCTTCCGTATCCGATACTCAGGTAAGACCAAGAAAATGTACAAGTGATTATTTTGGATAAATTTACAGCATCATTTTCCTGTTCAGTCTTTTGTGGTTGCCTGTGTCAATAAGACATTTGAACTGCACACTGTGGCTAAAACAATCAGAAATATGACCCAGCTCCATCTCCTTGACAACTGGGGGTGGCAAGCATCTGCCAAAGTCTGCACCACAGGCTGGGGAATTTCTTCTGTTCTCCTTCTATTGCTTATTATTTGTCTCTTTTGTTGTGTTCCCATGAAGGATCTGTTGCTGTACGACACCTGCATAACTTGCAATGAATTATGACTGTGTAAATATTTAAAAGGCTCCCTGCTTTCTGGATCAACATCATTCAGCCATATTGACTAATCGTCTTTCTCATCCTCTCAGTGGATCTCTGTCTCCCCTGCCGGATGTTCTGTGGTTTCTCTGCACAGTTTTAACCTGCCTCTTTTACTTTTTTTAGACTTTGTCATTTGCAATAGCCTGACAACCAGCAGACTAATGTAATAACTGCTAAGATACAGACTTTAGGGATGGTGGTTAAGTTTTTAATCAATGTGTAACACATGGATGGATGGATGGTGTAATACACATTTTAATCTATAATTTAATTCAAAATGCATGCATAGCTTTTAACGAAGTTGCAAAATGTAAAATCAAATGTAAAAATGCATTGTATTGCCATCGCTCAATATTTCCTTTAGGTCAGTTTTTATTATTATTATTTTTTTTAATACAGATTGTCAGCTTCCTCCTATTTTATTTGTCCCTCCCTTTGTCTGTGTCACTATTGCCTTCCTTCATACTCTCTCTTTATCTATTCCCATCAAGTAACCTGCCTTTCTGGATCAGAATTCTCTGAGCTGTGGTGCAGACTACTCTGACACAAGCTGTATACTGCAGAAGAGAGTGGGACAGGGGAAGCAAGTAACAGAAAGGAGTTTGCGACAGGGTAGAGTGAAAAATGTAATTCAAGGGTACCCCAGGAGCTGCCAATCACAGTAACAGACAGAGGGTGGCCTTGTGTTATTAGTGTTTATTATACAGGAACAACAATTTATTACAATTAAAATCTCCTTCAACTTAAGAGCTCCACATTAGCATAAAGCACACATTTTTATATATCACATTCAAAGACAAACATGACAACAAATATTAGTGTGGATGCCTTAAACTGAAAATTAATATGGTATTCATTTCCTTAACATTCTCATGTCAGCTTGTTGCTTTAAAAATGTAAGTATAGGTATAATGTAAAGTTTAGAAAAAAAAATGTATTAATTTTTTATCCTAGCTGCCTACTGCAGTCCCCCAAACAACCCTGTGAATGGCACTGTCCACAGTCTGACAGGCACCAAGCTGGGCAGCACCCTGCGTTTCAGCTGTGATCAGGGCTTTCGGCTGATTGGTCAGAGCAGTGCCATCTGTACTCGGACTGCAACTGGTATGTACCAGTGGAATGCACCAGTGCCACTGTGTCAAGGTAAGTGTCTAAACAAATACTATATTTAGACAAAAGGAATTTGTGTTTTCTTTTCCTGCAAGTGTATTAACGACTTTAACTTTAGTCATTATCAGCAATGCTGTTCCTCTCAGTCTTCTAATTTTTTGGGGGGTTTCTTTACATCCGCCTAACATGGGTCATTTCTTATTTCTTACTTTTACAATAGAGTTTGCAACCAATTGTGTAATAAGCATCAGTTGGAGTGTGATCTGTGAACAGGAGTCATTTAGTGTTTGGTCGACCCTGCACCAGGTGTAATCACCACATGAATTCTATGTGGTCTCTCTAGATTTGATTGTTTACTGTGCAGATGGCTGCCCGAGCTAATGTTTACTGCATATAAAAATCAACTCAGGAACTGTGTTTGTACAAAAAGCCTGTTGTGAGATAGGCCCTCTGCATACAAATCTGTGCATTAAATACACTTTCCTACCTACCTATTTGTCTGTCAATGTCTTCCATTCTACCGTTGCTTCCTTCCTCTTTCCTTTCTAGTCATGTCCTGTGGAATGCCAGTGCCCCCAGTCAATGGCAGTATTGTTGGTCAGGACTTCTCTCTGGGTGCAAGGGCCACGTACCAATGCAATCCTGGTTTTCGACTTGCTGGGCCTATCACCACCTCTGTGATCTGTCTGGAAAATGGGAGATGGAGCCCCATTGAAGCCCCGCCCAGATGCATTCGTAAGAATTGCTCGGCATAACAATACGTTTTTGTCCAATCAATTAAAAATAATGTTTAGAAATACACCTAACCACCCTAACTTTACTGTCCAGCTGTAACATGCCCAGATATTGGCCACAGCGCTGTGGAACATGGAAGATGGAGGCTAATCTATGGGACTCAAAACCAATATGATGCAATCTTGATACTTGTATGTGACCCTGGCTATTACTACAGGGGTCAAAGAGTCATCCGCTGCCAGGCAAATGGCACCTGGAATTACCCAGATCCACGTCCAGTCTGTGACAGTAAGTCTCAATTGCTGGCATATTGAGTCCTTTTTGTGTGCATATACTGTCAAAGCCCTGTGCCTGAAAGACTTTTTTTCAATATAATTAAAGAACCAGCACATTGTATCACCAAAGCAAAATTAAATTAAAAGCTCTCTATTACCCAAACAAAGCGACTCACTCTTTTTGTATCCAATGGGACTTAAAATGTCTGTTTTTGTCTGTTTCTTTTAGTCATCTCCTGTGGAGATCTGGGGACTCCACCAAATGGACACAAAATTGGAACTCTGACTGTGTATGGAGCCACAGCTATTTTTTCTTGTAACACAGGGTATACTTTAGTGGGATCTCGGGTACGGGAATGCATGTCCAATGGTCTTTGGAGTGGAACACAAGTCCAGTGTCTAGGTAGGATTCACATTTTTAATTTTCCATTTTTTATTCATCATAAAGGATATTGTTTTCAATTTTCCCTTCTTGCCTACATATCCATAGCTGGGCATTGTGGCACACCTGAGCCCATAGTCAATGGACAAATCACCGGAGAGAACTATAATTATCGAGGGAGTGTTGTGTACCAGTGTAACCCAGGATTTAGACTTATTGGGGTGTCGGTGAGAATTTGTGAACAGGATCACCGATGGTCAGGACGCACACCAGTCTGTGTTCGTAAGTGTCAACATATAACGTTCTTTTGTTTTTGTTTGTCATGTTCTGAGTTGTATTGTAAACAAACCTACCAACTAATCAAATACACTAAGTTGATGAACACCTTTAAATATGTGAATTATACTCAAATCATAATCATCATAAGAAACATATGGATAAAGAACACTTGATGAACACGTTTCCTTTTCCTTCTACAGCTATTACATGTGGACATCCAGGAAACCCAACCTTTGGAGTCACCCAGGGGACCCAGTTTAACTTGAATGATGCTGTGCATTTTGTCTGTAATACTGGATATGTTCTACAAGGAGCTGTAAAGTCTACCTGCCAAGCTAATGGACAATGGAGCAGCTCCTTGCCCAAGTGTAAAAGTAAGTTTTGAATCCGCCTTGTGGTTAATAATTTGTCCATACTCCTTGCTTCTGTGCTGCTTGAAGAAATGCAACAAATACCATGCATTCTGTATCTAAGGTTTTTTTAGTTTATGGGGGTTTCTTTTATTGGTGTCTTTTTTGTTGCCTAAGTAATACATTACTAGGTTTTTTCATAAAAACATGTCTGCTGTGACTACTGCTGATCACAAGAGCAAAGATAAGGAGCGAGACATGCTGAAGGTGAATGAGTTTAAACAATACACATTATAAAAAACTAAAACTTGGATTATTCAAGATAGATCTTTTGACCGGACTTATCCAGCCCGAAGATTGCACTGATCCTATTTGCCAGATATGGCCTGCAAGTAGACCATTATTGACCTGTTTAACTTTTCAAATGTGGGTACATCCTGATAAGCCAGAATTTTTTTTTACTATTATTAGTTTTCTCTTGTCAATGATAAAATATTCCATATATGACATTTGTCTATAATTAATTTACATTTTTTATCACCATTCAGTTATCTTCCTTGCTTATCTTTCACCCACCAAGGCACAGACTTTTAATCTTGAGTGTTTTTCTGACAAATGGAACCCATAAATGCCGCTGGGTCCCTATTAAATGAGGCATGTGTGACAGGTATAAAAAGAGACTGCTTGCAAGGTCAGGGCCTAAACGTGACAAGGCAGTGACAGAACCAGTGATGGATTGACTTATAAGTATGCTGTAAATGTGCAGGAAAAAAAAGGGCCTTTAAGACATTTATAAAGGAGGCGACATGTCTTAGAAGAGGTAAAATAGGTTTAGGTGCATTTATGACATTATCAGGCAAGCTTGTGTTAAAGAAGCATGCATAAATCTCTTTGCAAAATCATATTATCATTGGTCTATGGAACAACAAAAATGCTTTAAAGCTAAGAGGCATGGACATTGGTTTCCTTGCTAATGCTAAATTGCATGTTCTTAGCACAGCAAGTTGATGTCACCGCGGGTCAGCAAGCTACTGGACAGATTATATTAAAATAGCTTTTTTGATTTGTGATTTAACTTTAGTGGTCAGCTTGAGAGAATACAGAGCTTTTACATGCATTAGCATACAATGGATGTATTTTAGGCACTGTCATGGGGGCCAGACTGTCAAGGCAAACTGGGGCATAATGGCTGGTTAGAGACTCCTACGCTGTGTTTTATATGCCAGTAAAGGTTGGATTTATTCAACACAATCAGTTACTATACTAAGTGTGCACTGTTTGTTGCATCGTTTTTAGTTTAGTGTTGGTGCAGAATTCAATGTGCTCTTCCTGTGTAACAGTGGCCCCCTGTCTGTTAATCCTAGCTCCTCACCCACCCATCATTCTCCACTTCCCTGACTTTGTCCATCTGTTGGTAAACTGACACAGTGCCTCTTCTCCTCCGAGTTCTCAATCCATCATCATCTCTGCACCAGCAGGAGACTGAGTCTAATGAAGCAAATGTTTATTTCCGGAGTCCGCCTCTTTCATTTGGATTTGGGTGGATGAATAGATAATGGATGGGTGGAAGCAGGAGATGAGGAATGAAATGAACAGAAAAAAGCTCATATTTTGAGTCATTACCTAATATAAACTTAAAAGTAATGTTAACTGTGCAATTGGTTTAGATCAATAAAATACTTTTTGCCTTTCCTTTTTTCTGACTGATATTTGTCTATGCACTGTTTGTAGTTGTGAACTGCACAGAGCCAGGCCAGGTCGAGAACAGCATTAAGCAGGTACTGTCAAGTGGACCGCATCGCTACAGCTTCCAGACCACTGTGTCGTACCGATGCAACCCTGGCTACTACCTGTTAGGCACCAGCTCCATCTCCTGTCAAGGGGATGGGACTTGGGACCGTGCCCTACCAAAGTGTTTATGTGAGTAATTCAGCAGTTATTGTGGGAGTTACGTCTATATATATCTTATACCTAGGGTTGGATTCCTATCATACAGTTGATTTCTGTTGGTAATTCCTATTGGTGTATTTAATGTGGTTTACTTCACAGGTTTGTGTTAGCGAGGAATGATTGCAGTCTCTTGTTGTGGGAAGCATATGTTAATAATCTTGAAATGCTTTTTAGTTAAAATGACTCACCCGTTTTATTTTTTTTTCTTATTACATATTTCATTGAAAGTGCTCTGTTACAGTAACCCTCACATTAGGAAGTAGATTGCACCATAATAGTTGCACCATGGGTGAAGTGAAATAAACTCATTCTCTCAATAGGACATATAGTTAAGAGAGAATTATGTTTGTTTAAAAACATGACAGCTTGTGCTCAATGCTTACAGTTTAGTAATTTTATGCATTGAGCACAGCGCAAGCCATGTTACATTCAGTATGTTCAATATAGTTCAAATATTTCTAATATCTAAGGTAGATATCAAATAAAGTTATGACAGTTGACCAAGATAAGTATGGTTTGTTGATAAATATGTAAGTAATCCCACAGCAAATGTTAGCAGTCTATATGTAAGGCTCAACTGACAACATTATGACATTCCTACATACTGTAAGGATTTGAACCAAATTCTTTATCTGAACTGTAGTAAGACAAACGTTTCTGATTCCAAAACTGTGGAATCAGAAATTTGGTACACTCTCATTTGTATTTCTGTTGTTTGGACAGTGGTGCTTTGCGACCGGCCTAGCATGGCGCCTTATGCCCAGATCTCAGGCGAACGTCGGACTGTCGGCTCAGTGATTCGCTACAGTTGCATGGGCCAGCGGACCATCATCGGCAATACGACACGCATGTGCCAGCTGGATGGCCATTGGAGCGGCTCACCACCACACTGCTCTGGTATGGAAAATTACCCCCAGATTGACTGAAATGTTGCCTCAAAACAATAATGTTTATTCTATATAACCATTTGAACAAATTGGAAAAAAGTTTTAGTTTTAGTTATTTGTAGCAATATTTGTTATAATAAATCCTGTTCTAGTGCTAGATATAAATGAAATAGATCTTATATTAGAATCAAATTACATGTCAAGCACGAAACTATCTGAAAAAGGTTCAAGAGTAGTAATTTTGAGCAAGTAATGGCCTAGAAAAGAGGTGGATCAAAGATAAAGTTATGTTATTGCTATAAAGGCCTGAAGGGCAAAACGAGTGTCCTCTTTTAAACTGCTTTAATCTGCTCATATTTGACTGAGAAACAGGGACTTAACCACCTTAGACACAAAAAACATGCTTTTTTTTCCCCTTATCAGAGGCCCCAATATACCTTTGCCAACAGGCCATGTGTGCAAATGAGCTTTTACTCAAGCTATAACACAGACATAGGACCTGACTGACAATAAAATAGTATGCTATCAGAATAGTGTTACAATTCATGTCATTTCTTTAGTATCTAAGGAAAGTGTTTTTCACTACTGGCAATAAACAGTAGTATTAAAATCAGCCTGAATTTCTTAGCAACACACTCATAAAGTGGACAAGTACTGTTCACAGTGTAACAGTTTGCTGTGGCTTTATATAAAGTATTTTTGTCTATGTCTTCAGGCGATTCTACTGGACTTTGTGGGGATCCAGGTGTTCCTGTACATGGCATACGTCTGGGGGAAGAGTTTACTGTGGGCAGTGTTGTTCGTTTCAGCTGTGAGCCAGGGTACACACTGAAAGGTTCACCAGAGAGAACGTGTCTGGCTAATGGCTCCTGGCTGGGCACCCAACCTGAGTGTCATGGTAAGAACTGTTTTCAGATATCACCCACCCAGCAAAAGGTTGATAAACAAGACCAGTTATTTAGTTTATTCAAATTTTACAAGATTGAACGTCCCTAGATTTACTGAAGGTTTTTTTTTTTTTTAATAATACAAATGAACTATGTAAGTGCTCATGGCCACTGGTCTGTCTTTAGCAGCTTCCTAAGATTGTACAAAATATTATTCACAAGTGTCGTTGAAGGTTCTCAGTCATCCAGGTCATCTTGAAAAAAAGGTTAAAGCAAAGACATCTGGTCATTAGAAAACCAGATACCTTTGCTTTAATCTTTTCTTTATTATCCAAAAGTCTATAACAAAAAAATTAGCAAAAGATAATATTACAACTAACCATACCCCCTGGCCATAATATCTCAGCAAGAGACACCTAAGCACAAGGAATCTGGCTGACCTTACACTGTAAGACTAGAAATGTTAACATTTTAAAACATTGTTCTGTCACCCTGTTTGTTGTTAATGTACAATACATAGCGATAATAATGTCTTGTATTGTGAGGATTCTTGTATTACTTTCATTTGTCTCCTTGTTTTTCTCTTACATACACACTTGCACAAACCACTCTTAACTCGTCTGCTTCACTCAGTTGGATTCCCCCTCTAGTGTAAACTATGCCCAATAGCCAAGGTTGCCCACCTGTTCTCAGTTGGCAGTAACTTCAAGGACCGAGACCACATCTGGTTGTAACGGGAGGGCACAGCTCATGAGAACCCAGGGCAAGCTGGAAAGTGTAATAAAGTCAGTGCTGCTGGCTGGAGAGACCATCAAAAATATAAAATGTTTTTTTTTTTTTTTTTTTATACTGAGATAAGTTCATGGCTCCAACAATTCTGTGCTGTCAGGACCTGTACTCCAGTGAAATACATTTCTCCTAAAAAATAAAAACATAATCACATCTGTTTTATTAATAACTTACCATAATGATCTCATCTAATGCACTGTTGCCCATTGTTCTGTCCTTTCTTGTTTCAGTCATTTCTTGTGGAAATCCGGGAACTCCAAAAAATGCCCAGATCCTGATCCACGATGGCCTAACTTTTTCAAGATCCATTACTTATGCTTGCAGAGAAGGCTACTACTCTACCGGTCTACTAACTCGACATTGCACTGTCAATGGCACCTGGACTGGAAACATGCCTGAGTGCTCTTGTAATGAAAACTATTAGTATTTTCCATACAAGCGTGTTAATGTTTGAAATGACTTGTCTTCTTCTTTGCATACTAACTATGCCAATGCCTTATTGGTGTTTAATAGTAAAGCCAGAAATGCAGGAAAACATAACTGGTGGCATTCTTTGTAGGAGCAGAATGGTTCATGGCACAGTCCAGTCAAATGGCACATAGCTGCCAGACTGTCAGTGCTTTATCACCATGTTCACAAAAAAAGAACACAGCTGCTGTTCAGAGCCAGGTGACCCTGGCAAATAGAGGTCACTCAGACGCAGTTTCTTCTGAATAGAGGGGATAAAGCCTAAGCAGTGCCATTACAGATTTCAAAAGTCAGTAATCCATAGGAGCCAAAGGTTATATGTTGAGGTATTCAGAACCACCATCAACAAAGAGAGAGGAGAATAGTTCTATACATTCTGTACAATGTCTGTTTCTTTCAACAACCTACTGTTGTAATCCTTATCTTGTCATTTACAGAAGTTGTAAAATGATTGTAGGTTGTTAGCATAATATGCTAACACAGCATAATTAGCCTAATATATTTTCAGATAGTACTGTTTATCAGACAAATTGGTATTGTTCACTTTTAGTGTAGAAGATGAAGTGAGGCAATAATTATACAGCAGTATAACATCTTGGAAAGCATAGGTGATTGTTTTTTGCAACTAGCCTCATTGCTTATTTCCGAGCAAATTTCTGACACCAAACATTTAGAAAATTAATGCAACTTTGCAATGCAAGGAAAGTAATCTAAGCTTGTGCTAGCAATCAAGTAAAATATTAATAGATATTAAATAGTTTTATCTTTTATGTCTCCCTGTAGTAATTAACTGTGGTGACCCAGGAGTACCAGGCAATGGAGTGAGGTTGGGGAATGATTTTACATACAACCACACAGTTAGTTTTCAGTGTACTCCCGGTTTCACCATGGATGCTGACCGAGCCTCCACTCTCATCTGCACAAAGGATCGCACCTGGAACGCCACCAAACCACACTGTAAAGGTACAGTAATGCTTTATATGCAGAGGAGATTACTGGAAACAGACATTTCCACATTCTTTCAGCTTTCACCCTTTGTTGTTTTACAGCAATTATGTGTGGTCCTCCCCCCAACATCCCCAATGGGCAAGTCGTTGGGACAGACTTTGTTTGGGGCTCAAGCATTAGCTATTCTTGCAACCAAGGTTACCAGCTGTCTCTGCCCACTGTATTAACATGTCAAGGCAATGGTAACTGGAGTGGAGAGAAACCCCAATGCTTCCGTAAGCCATTTATCGGTTTTCCCTGTCTTGAGGTTTTTAGGTTTTTAATTACTAATATAATAATCCCAAGCAATGTTGACTGCATAACACTGACTAGCTATTCAATTAAATCTAATCTGTTCTTTCTCCATGTTGCCTTTTTCTCCAGCTGTGTTCTGTGGAGACCCAGGTATACCAGCTCAAGGGAGAAGAGAAGACAGGGGATTTACCTACCTGTCCTCTGTCTCATTTTCCTGCTACCCACCTTTGGTCTTGGTGGGCTCTGCCAGGCGCTATTGCCAGTATGATGGCACCTGGAGTGGCACTCAGCCGTCCTGCATAGGTATGTTATGTATATTTACATGTCTTTTTTAGTAATCTTGTTATTGTAATGCATTGTAGTCCTGCTGACTTTGTGCTCAATACATTGAGTTACATTGTGATATCTTGATTGATCTTTGGTTTGATTTCAGACCCTACTCACACTACCTGTGAAGACCCTGGCATCCCTCTCTTTGGAAATCAGAACAACAGTCAAGGCTACCAGGTGTGATGAATAGTCACAGCATTTTATTGATGTATAGAATTTATTTATTTATTGTTACATGTCAAGACATTCTTATCTGTATAGTAATCTTGTGCAAGTGATGACCTTAACTGTTTACTTTTAGAGGTTATTTTACAGAAATCCAGCAACTTGAAACATGCATTGCAAATGTTCTGATATGGTCTTTTTATGCTAGTTTTCAAAAAAGAAAAAGAACAGTCAACAATGTTCACATAAAGGGATGTTGTTCTTTCAAAGAGTTTTGATTGTTTATTTAGTTACTTTTATTTTGAAGATTGGAGACTATAAAGTCTATTATTACAAATGTGATGAACATAATTGACATATTTTGATATAAAGCCTTCTTTTCTTCTACTCCTGGTACCTTGACAAAGCTGCTGATTTATACTGTTAACACAAATGCAGTTGTTCCTGTTAAATGAAAGCCTTTTAATGTTTCCGGGACAGAAGACTTTGACTTGGTGCATGCTACTTTGATTAATGTTTGTACTACTGCTTATACATACGTCTTTATTGTGATCTCTTATCCCGTGTCTTTTTGTCTTTCAGATAAGCAGCACTGTTTTCTTCAGCTGTAGAAAGGGCTACTTACTGCAAGGCTCAATTTCTCGTACTTGTCTACCTAACCTCACATGGAGTGGTTTTCAGCCTGAGTGCATTGGTAAGTATATCCTTGAGTTTGTTTTGAAGCCAATGTTGAGCATAAGTGAAATAATTAAGTTTTAAATCTTACATTTTCTTGAATCTATGCTGCTTTTACTTCTCCCTGTTCCTTATTACAAAATGTATATTTTCATAATTGCCCTCTTCATCTCTGTGTGTCCCTGTAGCCCACCACTGCAGCCAGCCCGAGCTGCCAGCTCAGTCTGATGTAAGGGCTATTGAACTGCCATCCCTTGGCTACACACTGATCTATTCATGTCAGCCAGGCTTCTACTTGGTTGGGGGATCGGAGCACAGAACCTGCCGATCTGATGGGAGCTGGACAGGGAAACAACCTATCTGTGCAGGTAGATGTACTCTTCCACTATTTGTTAAGCAATTTTAAGTAATATGAGCCCTGCAACTAACTGGCCATTGTCCAGGGTGCACCCCGCCTAAGACCCTAAGTTGCTAGGTTAGGCTACAGTCACGCGCAGCACCTGATGGAACTAAGCAAAAAAATTATGAATGAATACTAAGTAATATGCACTTTTTTACTTGTATTATAAGGCATAATTTGCAGAAGTTCTATTCATAGAATGTCTTGTGTTGTTTTATGAGAAATCTTCCAGATAAAAGTTTTGTCAAAATAAAATATTTGGTTCAATGGATGATAAAATGTAGTGCTAGTATTCTAAGCTTAACAGAAAACAAATAGTCTGACTTAATAAAGCTCACATTATGTACTGTATACTCGTATACATTAATTCATAAACTGTTATAGTCTATCAATGCAAATAACTTCTTACTTGTATGATCTACTGTTGTTGCATCTATACTAGTATGTAGGCCATTTAAAGCATTGTAGTCAAATTTGATATAGCGCTGGATCTTCACAAATGCATGCCAGTGTGGGTTGACCCATCCATCACACAATTACAGAGCCTGGAATTACACACAAACACACACTTGGAAGCATTATCAGGAGTGCAAAACCTGATGAAGGCAATACATCCCATTGATTAGGTTAGCACAAGTACTCCTTATAAATGGTCAGGCAGTGTTAACAAGGTATAGCAGACAAATAGACTGCCATTAACACCTCTTCATAGCAGCAGCATTTAGAAAACATATAGGAGAAAATAGGAGCAATCGACACACAATTATCCCGAGAGGATGAATGCTAATGGCTCGCAGAGAAAGAGTAAGGGTGATGGATTCAATGTCAGTCTGTTGTGGAAATATATGGAGGTGCTGGGTGTTTTTAAGGCAGTGAAGGAAGGAAAGAAAACTGGCCTCAGCACATAGAGATTATTAACAGTACCTATGGGCACAGTGATAGAAGGGCAAATCAAAAAAGTGGCAGCTAATAAAACACAAGGCTGTCTGGGAGTCTGTTTCGAGATGTGTGCATTCATAACTTATGACTAGTATACCTGTCTTTGTTTGTAGTAACATGAAAAGCCCCCTTTGCACTGGGTATCTGTGTAGGTGTATGTACTATTGTGATGTAACCCTGCAGCCCTCTGTGAGTAAGCCATTATTAAAGTGCTTTCCTTGAAGCTGTGAAACTGTCTACAAGTGAGCCCACTCTGTACAGGGACTCCCAGCTGCTCTCTGACTCATGAGTCAAGCACTGTCACAGGCAGCTCTCACTCTGGGCACAGGGGGTTATTAGGCGTACTGGTTGTCACAAAGCGGAGATTTTGCCCACTATGTAGGACCACTGTGTCCAACAGGAAATGGATTTCTATGCCTCCTGGTAAGGTCTGTGTTTCTGTTTCTTTAAATGTCTTGGTCTCTTGTCTTCTACAGCTGATAACCGTCCAAGTGGTAAGAGCCCAGTGGGGACAGTGCAAGAACCACCCTCTAAATTACCAGGTAATATACTTATTATCTGTTTTTATGTCATATCTCATATATACTGTACATATATATATATATATATATATATATATGTACAGTATATACTGTATATATATACTCACAGTTTAAACTCGCTTGCCTTACTCTCTGTCCGGTTAGTTCCTGGGGGAATATTTGCTAAGAACTCTCTGTGGAAGGGTTCTTATGAGTACCTGGGGAAGAAGCAGCCGGCCATGCTGATGATCACTGCTTTTGAGCCCTTTAGCAACCGGGTTAATGGGACACTCATTGACCACAGCGGAGTGGAACTAAAACTGGCTGGTAAGAGACATACATTCTACACTTAAAACACGTGTACAATTAGACACAATTCAAGGTGTTATCTGTAATAATTTTACTATTATGAATATAACTTTATACTAAGTATTTTTTCCCAAACAAGACATTTTGTCATTCCTCTCTTACATGGATTAGACTTTATTGATCCCACAATGGGGAAATTCAAATGTAACAGCAGTTAACATATAGTGCAAAAAAAGAGAGAGCATGCAGTTTAAATAGGCAGACTTAAGAAAGTTTTTTTTTTTTTTAATTTTTATATAGGATAAAAAAATTAAGAAATAATACAACTGTGCATATAAATAGAATAAGGTGTCCATTATAACATAAGATAAACAATCAACAATATTCAACTAATAATCTATTATTGAAACTCACAAGACTTAAGGCTAGCAATAGCACTGTATGGACAACATTAAAAGGCACTAATCTTTAAAGTCCATTCATAAAATGGTAACAGTATAACTTATAATGAATTATAACAAGGTTCAGAATTTTTTATTGCAGTTGTTGATTGTTCAATGTGTAACTTAGAAAATGCTGCTCCATGTCAGAGTAAACCTGTCTATTGTGCAGGTACATATAAGCGGGAGGAAGCCCACCTGTTGCTGCAGGTGCACCAGATCCGAGGACCTGTGGAGATTTTTGTCAACAAGTTTAAAATAGACAACTGGGCCCTGGACGGACATGTAAGTGCCAGCTCAGGGTCAGATGCTCCACAAAAACGCTTTGTTTTTTTCCCCCCTTTTGAATTTAACGCATATACAGACACAAAGACAGGCTGATATTCTGGGAAATATACAGGGGCACACACACACATGCACAGTAACCTTGTCACTCCTGGGAGATATAAGGCCCACAGAGAGTTTTCTCTTTAATTAAAATGTCAGTTAAATCATTGCCTGGTAATCAGGATTCAACAGACCCCCTCCACTGCACTCCCTCATATTATTCGTCCACCTCAGGCGCCTGAAACACAGTCTCATTTAAAAGCAGGTCAAAGTATGTGTGTTACTTCTCATGTGCTCATGTAGAGCAGCCTATAGTGTGCTGTTAGTACTCTTGAGCCGAAAAACGTATTAAATGTCAGCCATGAGAGTGCCTCTCAGCTCTTTGACATGATATTTCATTTTGTGCGTGCATCAGCTGCTGACACTTTGATAATACGCTCCTTTATAAAGCCTGGATGTGACACATAAAGTGTCTGTCTTCTATTCCTCCCTCTCTAGGTGTCCTCCATCTCTTCATCCAACTTCTTTGTGTACCAGGGATCTGTCAAAGGGAAAGGCTTTGGCCAGTTTGGTCTCCAGAGAGTAGGTGAGCAAGCTGTCCACTGTGAAACCACAGTAGCCAATCATTCTCCTGCTGCAAAGTTGAAAAGTGTGGTTTCAATCTGAGAATCTTCCAACTGAACTCAATTAGATGTGCTTTCACAACGTGCTCTTAACACGGATGGATGTGTCATCAGTAGAAAACATTTTAAACTAAATATAATTGTTATTCAGCATCAGGGGATACATCTCACTTTTATATTGGGGAATAACATTTGTATTCACTTCTATACAGTACACAAATATTTTTTTAAGAAAGTGTGTTTGCTGTGTTAAAGTCTGTCAGTTTGTCAGGGCTTCAGGAACCTTCCATTTTACAGTTTGAACATTAAAATTGTTTCTCTTTATTGATGCATACATGTTTTAAGCATTTTTTTTCACCAATCTGCTGTCATCAGTATATTGTGTTTATGACCTAAAAACATGCCCACAAAATTATATATATTTTATACACTACATGCAGAACAGATTTATCTCCTGATGTCTTTTTATGTATAATATCAAACTTGACTGTATGCATAGTTTTAGTTTTTGCCTCTAACAAGCTTCAGTCCTATTTAGAGGGTACATCGCACCGTTCACGTAAAACATACATATGACATATTGTATTTTCAAATAATTATCGTTTTCCTTGTTGGCTTGACAACCTTAACCTCTGGCTAAATCTCAGTGGTACAGTCGGCAGAGACATGGCATCTATGAATAGAAAAGGTAAAATGTGTCATGTTTCAGTTCAGTCTGGCTAAAGCCCTCTTCATGAGATTATTTTGCTTTAGTGGGAGTTCTTTTTTATAATATTGATGAGTGAGTGTTAGACATTTCACCTGAGACCTTTAAAAGTAAAGCCATGCAAGCTCAGGAGGCTTTCATTCTGCTGACAGAAAGAAGAGTTGTATGTGTAAAGAAAGTAATCACATGGGAGCAGGAATTTGGATATGAGCTTGAAGGTATAAGGTGTTAAGCATGAAAAAGGAATACTAAAGGCATTGACAGTGGATGTGAAAATGTCTTGTCATAAGAACAGCTTAGCAGCAGGTGCAGGGCGTCTATCCAAATATAGCTTACTGGTGGAGCAAACACTTTAAAAAGAGACTAGGGCCAGTGCCAGGGCTTCATCTAGATGTGTTTTCAAGCTTCTCACTAATCGCACTGAATCAGGTGACAATTTGTTTCAACTCACTGGCAGAGTAAAATGTATACTTCTGGCAGTCACTAACAATTATCACACAGCTCATTAATTGTATTCTCACCGCTTAGTCACTTTATTATGGACCCTTTCTGGCATTTTAAGGCACACAGGTGGACTGTCACTGTTGGTGCACACAACACCTACTTACTTAATAATTAACGTTAGCATGACAAGATTTAAAAATTACAGACAAAAGGTTGACTGTTTCAGGAGTAGTGCTGAATCATTAGTTGCATTTATTTTTGGGTTCTTACTGTATCTGCTGCTGCTGTCTTCATTTATTATATGTATTTTTGTTTATGTCCATTGTTTTTTCTCTTGTGTTTTGTTTAATGTTTAAAGCAGAGAGTTTGGATCCCAGCAGAGACAACCCAGGTTACAACTTTGCCTCCAACAGCAGTTCAGTGGCTGCAGCCATCCTAGTGCCTTTTATAGCCATGATCATTGCAGGCTTCGCTTTGTACCTCTACAAACACAGGTAAATGTCTTTCTACTTTCTTTTAGGTCAGTTACAGTTCCATGTCTCTAATAACATATTGTATGACCCACACTGGTACTTCTCAGGTTAAATTAGAATTAAAATGAAAGATTTGTAGATTTGTCAAATTCAAACTCCAAAAATGACTGGGCATTTCCTGATCACTATCAATAAGCTGTTTTTGTTGTGTTGCAATCTTTCAGAAGAAGACCCAAGGTCCCCTTCAATGGTTATGTAGGCCATGAAAACACTAATGGTCGAGCTACATTTGAGAACCCTATGTATGATCGCAACATCCAGCCCACGGACATCATGGCAAATGAGACAGAGTTCACTGTCAGCACAGTGTGCACAGCTGTATAGCAACTGCTTCATAGGTAACCATTAAGCAAACTATCTCCTTGCCCCGGTGTTTTGTTGGATTTTGTTTGTAAGCCTTTTTCTTTCTCTTTCTTCTCTTAATGCAATCCCCATCCTCCTAATGTCAACTATATCAGTGAACTCATTCCTGATTCACATAGAAGAAGGAGACAGCCTGTCAACAGAGGACACCTGTGGTTCCTTGAGCAGAGGGCAAAACAAATATGGTTTTATTTGCTAAAATATGTTCTAGAAACTCCTCCAGTGGCAAAGGCTCCTTTACTCACAGGACATTATAAAAAAGAAACCATGTGAAGACAACAACTGAAAAAATGTCAACCATTTACTGCTTTTCCAACTTCTCATGGTTTCTTAATCATTTTTCATATTCAGAGGAAAAGCTACCTGAAACTACAGCAGCTAGAGGAAAGCTGATAGCAAAGCTGTGATGACTTTTCTCTCTGCCCAACACCAAAACGCAAAGGGATTTTAATGGTCAACTTTAAATCAAGAAATTGACCTGTAGCTAATGGACATCTCTGTGCAAATGAAGTGTACAGCCATGTGCAGGCCTGTGTATGTCACAGAGACACAGCTTGGACTGTTCCATTTATTTTTCTTCTGTTTTCTGTTTGATTTTCTCACACAGCGTTCTTGCTGTGATGAGTTATTGGAAACCTTTTCTTTCCTCAATTGTCTGCTCCTAAGGCTGGTGAAATTCTTCATCCTCTGGCTTTGGATGAATTAAAAATCAGTAAGTTTTGAAGGCCTTGTTGGATGTACACACTCCATCATGACTTTTTTTTGGCTTGAGTCTGCAATGCATTTCTTTCTGCTGAGGCAGCTGTGTCCAGAGGAGGTTATAAGGTAGCTATGTCTTCTTAAAAAGCACTTTGTGTTTTTGTGGGTGTAAGAGGAAAAAAGCCTGTGGGTGTGTTGATTTCTGGGCACATTAGAGTTGGCTGCATCTGCTGCTGAATATGTCCCATCTTTCCTATCTCCCAACAATTCCATCATAGTGCAAAGGGGCATCATAGGAGTTAGAACAATAAGTTAAATGCCATTCAGTAAGAAAGAAATTTGACCATATTCTGTCTATATGTTAGATCACAAAGTAGAAAAATAACGTGGACATAAAGGGATCAAACAAAAAGACGGTTTTGTGTTTGCTTTCCGGCAAGGGCTGGGCCTTTCTGTGTGGAGTTTGCATGTTCTCCCTGTGTCTCCATAGGCTTGCCCCTGGTGCCCCCCCATGGGGCCAAGGGCTCCCCTGCAAAAGAGATTTGTCATCTCAGTGGGACTTTCTTGGATAAATAAAGGTTAGAAAAAATACAAAAAACTTAGCAACAAGTGAACAACATGAACAAGACTGTACAGCTGGCATAACAGAATTAGATCAACCCACATAGATGTGCACAATATACACAATACACAATATACAAATGCAGCAGTCTAAATGACCTTCTGTACCAATTTCTCTCTTTTAATGATGTCTTTAAGCTGGCCTCCAGTTCATATCTTTCCTCTGAAATCCAGGCCTTTGAAACCAATCACTGTATTGTTCCTTCAATCAGTTTCACTGTGGGCCAGTAATTGCTTTTACAATTTTATTACTTTTAAAGCTTTCGCTTATCTCGACAGTACAGATAGAATATTGCCCCTTTGCCTGCTCTGGTCATGAATTGATGGAAAAGGAAACGATTGAATTACCCTGGAGATTTCACAGCGAGAGAAGCAGTCGCACTCACATTATGTCACTTCTCATAGTTTACAATGGTGCTTTGGGCTCTTTATTTCTCATAATGTTTAAAAGAATCTAAATACAGCAAGAGCAGACATTCCAATCACCACACAAATTGATTTGTCGATGAATCATAGATTTGGATTTTTGACCTTTAGATGTTGTTGTTTTTTTTTTTTAAGGGCTTGGTGCAGACATTCATAACTAGTTATAAAGGGCCAGAGTTTTGACTTTTCCATACATGTGTTGACCTTCCCAGCCTCCCAACATGCACTTTACATTCATTCTAGTGCCTTGGTACAATCTCATGATACTGACATCTAAACTTTCTTTAGTGGCTCCATTTGTGTTTAGGAATTCCTCTAACAGAATTGTGATATTTATTTAGAATTCTTAACGTGTTTGGTCCCAGAAATATTTATTAACTATCAGAATATTGCCTTTGTTTGTCTGTAGGAGGAAACCAAACTTCAGTATTGCATTTCTTACATCCATCTACAGTATTTCAATGTGCATGGATTGATGTTATTGATTATAGGTTGTTTTTATGATTAGAAATCTTACTTTTTTACCAAAGAAATAAAAAAAGCGAAATGAACTTGACCAAATTCTAATTATAAACGACTGAACTTGTTTTTGCGTTTCTACACTTAGTTCCTCTAGTTGGAAACCAAAATGGTGGTTTAATTTAATGTGTGATTCATCCAGAAGTATTTCCTTCTACCCATCTGGGATAGTCCTTAATGTTCTCACAGAAAGTATGGTAGAGTTCACTGAATATGAAGATTAGTAAGATGTGAATGGACCACAACTTAGGAAAGAGTCTTTCTGGATAGCAGCTGGCTATTTGGTTTTCTTTGCATATTTTAAGACAGAAACTAGTTCATCCTGGACTCATTTTCGTTATCAGCCAGACACAGCTCTGGATTCTCCTGCTCACCATCTTTTTCATAATGAAACAGGCCGTCGCTGAGGTCTGTCTGTGAGTTCCCATCTAGTTCATGGATATTTCTCAGAGAGGTAGTCGACTGGAAACTAGTTCAATCCGTTTGCAGTTCACCGAGTTCAGGACGGTGGTATGCTGCTCCAAAAACACAAACAATGCATTAGTCAGACATAACCAGTACTCCTGTTTGTCTTTATTGTTAAATACTGATGGTTGCCAGGGATAGTGATCTTAAGCACAGTGAAAGCTCCACAATGTAGGATTCTTTATAAATCACACTAGTTTCACTGGAGTCACTGCAGAACTAACCGAATGTATTCCATTTCACAGAGCGTCAGTTTTTAAATATAATATATTTACTTGTATGTGTAACCCAATACTGCTGTTAGTGTGCAGTAAAGGAAAAAAGGGTGTATTACCAGTATGTCAACCTTGAAATAAAACTGTCCAAATTATCTAGAGTATACAGCAAAATACATATTTATTGTGCTGCTTCCTATTACCTGAGCTTAGCATGCTAGTACATTTTTCAACAAGACACCAAGGTTATTACAATCCCTCATGTTTCCTTTCTTTGTTGCTTTGCGAGCATTATTTTATGCCAGTCCAGTAGATCTCTCAAATAAAACTCATAAACCCCATAGCGCCTCAGCGAGATGAACAAAGCCCTTGAACGTCAGAGCAAAATAAACAATGGGAGGCCTGTGAGAAGGAGCAGGCTGCATAACTGCAGTGAGTGAAGGAAAGAGTTATGTTAATGAATAACAAACTTTTTGTACAGAGATATATTTTTATGGGAATACATTTGTAATATAAAAAGAAAAAATGGATTGACATATATGTAAATGTTTTTTTGTTTTGTTTTTTTTTCATTGTAGTACAAATGCTAGTGGGGAGTATATAAAAATCTATATATATATAAATATATATATATAAATAAATCTCTCTATATAAATATATACAAAGAAAGTAGAAACAAGGTTTTTGTATATGTAAAAAAGATTGTAAATAAAAGTTTACATACATACTGTACATATGTAAGACCCACCATGGCTTGTCTGCAATATATAAAATGTATTTTATCCGTCTGTATATGATGCTTTGCATTGTGTCTAAGCTTATTCTACTTTCTTGAACTTGAAACTTATTTTGAAGGTTTTGGAATAAAATATAAAACCTACTTTCTACCAGGCTGTTTATTTAATTGTTCATTTTTTTCTGATAAAAGGTCAAGAAGAAGGCATCTGGGTATACTAACCCCCGCAACAACACTGTGACCTGTGACCTGCCAATATTGTGACCTGTAAAATAAAGCACCACCATGAATACTAATAATACTCATACATTAATACTAATACATTACATCAAACCAAACAAGATTGCAACTTGTCTAAAACTAGCTCTGAGGTCAGCATTAGGCCGTTGTGGTGCCACAATGCTCCTATCTTGAGAATCATTGCCTGAATGCATTGCCAAGCTTTATTTGCGTTTCTCTGTCCTTCTCTTTTCTCTGTTTATGTTTTTTTTTTTTTGCACTTATTTGCTGTGTAATTGCGTGCCAGTGCCAGTAGAATAGCCACTTTCTTTTTGGCTGCCACTGTTTTAATGTTGGCTCACTCTGCAGTGATCAGTTTATTCCATGGTTTACAACATGCTCCAAACGTTAACAACTGTTCCTAAAGCTAGCATCTCTGCTCTCAGTGAGCGATAGTTTTCACTATTAGTGATAGTAATAGTAGAAAAATTGTAAAGAGTGGATCTAAAACTGAGGAGGGTGCGGCTGTGACGCATGGTGTTAAATATACAGTGTTTATTGCACATACTGTTTTGCCTAAAGTTCAAACTTTAAACAATAGGCAAAAGAAATGTGTTTTTATTGACCATAAGTGAGTTCAACATGTTGAGCCGGCCATCCACAAGAGTCTCGTGTTCTAATGTGGCTTTTGGGAGAAATAATTGCCCAACCCGATGAGTTCAAAACCCTTCAAATCCCTTTATGGAAAAGATAAGATCAAGGACCGTTACGTCGCCCAGTATGGTGCAACCGGGGACCCACCCTGGAGCCAGGCCCGGGGTTGGGGCTCTAATTCAGGAGCGACGTGGGGCTGACATCTCGTGGGCCCACCACCTGAAGGATTTTCAATTCCCGGACACAGACTCTCGTCTCTGCTTAGACTGCGGCCCCCAAAACCCGTTCCCGGATAAGCGGTAGAAGATGGATGGATGAATGGATATGCAGTACGTTATATAGCCTTACATTTTTGCTTCAGAAATGTTTGAAATGCCCCTGGCACTACCCATGAGCCATGTTAAAATTCAGAATTGTTTTATTTATTGTTTGCATAATGTGACAATAGAGATATAAAATTACACCTCCACAATGCAGCCGCTGCTGACTTTGTAATAGCCGAATGAAATGGTGTGTTAAAATGGGGTGTGCCTTTAAACCTATTGAAAGAAATATAAACTCATTTAATTTTTTCTCTCTACAGGTAGTAATTGCATTCATTAAAATTAAAGACTTCTATAAGCTGCTCTTTTTACTGCAATCAGTGCCGCAAGTTGGATTCTGACATATTTGAATATCTTTTTTGAGTTTGCACTTCCTGCTGTATGTCTCTTTGTGTGTGCTTGTTAAACCCAAGTATTGGCAAGGTTAGAGCCTTCTCTTGACTGATTAATTTAACAGCTACATGGGCCATTAGTCAGCCCTGTTCTGACCTGGGTTCCCACAGTGATTAATCAAAACATGTCGCACTGCCCTTTCCCTGTAGTGTACACTCACAGCAGCAGTTAGTGCTTGTCCTAAAGATTGGATTTCATAATTGTGCTTCCTTCTGCATATACTGACCTCCTCATCCTTTAAAGAAGTTCAGTAGTATAGGCCTATTACTGGTAACCTGGCAGCTGGATTGTTGCGACATTTGGGAGTTTCCAAACTCGGGTAAATCTATCTTGTATCGCGCCAAGCCAACCGCTTGAGGCTCACCGGGCTCTTGTGATCAATGATGTGGCAGCACAATTTTAATTTGACAAATGCAATAAGAGTCATCTTCTCCTTTTTGTTATCAACATGGCTACGCTAACACTAGAAAATGTGGCACTTCTGGAAGAAAAAGCTCTTATTCCTACTGGCTTTGGCAAATCCTAAATCTGGTAGTCTTTCATACACGCTTTTTTCACCGGCCCACGTCCTTGTTTCATTTACCAGTTTTATTCGCAGATTCGCTTTGCAAAAACATTCATTCTGTGGTTATGTCAAATTAATTGTTGCTATGAATGGCTAAAACAAATCTTGTGGTAGGCAGATACTAGTTGGTGCTTAATCCAATCACATACTAGGTTTTCGACAGAAGGCGCCTCCCTTTTGCATACGCTTTCAACGGGAGCCTTTGCAGATGGTTCTGTGAATCAGACTGTTCTGTGAGCAGTTCTATCTGGCAGAGTCAGCTAATATTACTAGAACCATATTTGCAAAGCAAGCAATCTCCAGCTAACATTTTACTCACTTGGCACATGACAACTTTTAGAGTTTTATTATTATTTGATTTAGTCTGAATGTTTCACATTCTTTCTCAAATGTCCTAATTTAATAATTCCTTTAACAGTCAAATCTAGGGTTGTAGACATTTCATTTCTACAGGCTACCCTTCGTTTGTGTTTTGATCATTTGGAAAATGGAGACAACAACTTTAGCCTAAATAAATATGTTGCACAAATGAGGATTTGGGCTTGTTGGATGCTATTTATGGCATCATCGTGCTTGTTTGGTCTTCAGCCAACAGAAAATGTTGGTGGAAAAGTGCTAATTACGTGAGTGACATGTTTTAGGGCACTCAAATAGAGGGAGCAGAAATTGGCCAATACACTGGACCCTAGCAGAGTTGTATTTCTTTTATCCTACCCTTTCAGAATACTTTTCTTCCAAATTTGCCAGGTCGATCTTCACTAGTAAACAAATGACTAAACTAAATGACTTAGTTGGGGATCTGAGCCCGTATACCAGCTAAAACTTCTGTAGTTCTCCTTTAAGTCAATGCAACAGTGAGACTTCATTGATGTGACCAGTGTTGGGTAGTGTTACTTTTGAAAGTAACTCATTAGGTTACATCATTAATGCTCTTAAAAAATAAAATCAATACGTTACCCTCATTAGAGTACTCATGTAACTTAAATCTTTTTGTGTGTAGGCCTATCATGCAGCTTTTGCCAGTTTCATTATCTGAGCCGTGAATAAACTGTAAATAAAATGATAATGGCGTAACTGTTTTAAAGGACAGTAGATTACTTGGATCATAAAACTAATGCGTTAAGTTACTCATTACTCCAAAAAACTAAGAATCTAATGCGTTAGTTTGTAATGTGTTACCCCCAACACTGGATATTAAGTTGAACACTTTTTTCATTGTATATTGTCACTGTAATAAATCTTTGACATAAACTTGGGAAACCTGAGAAAAACAATAGAAGAGAAAGGCTTTACAAAGTCCCCGGAGTTTCTTTGAGCGTGGAGATACCAGGCGACAATTAGCTTTGTCATTTTTATCAGCACGTTGACTGTGACACATCACTCAACAGGCGCACACTCTGCTGTCTTGCATGAGATGACAGTTTCCTCCAATTACCCAGGTGTCCGGCAGCCATGTTCTCTTTGCTGTGTTTTAATAAGAGGAGCATATTGTGCACAGCTGAAAAAACAAGGCTGTTCAATTCATTGCAAAGATAATTTCAGGGAGAGGCAAGTTCCCATTTCAATTTGGCAAAGACACTGTTTACATGGATAAGCAGTGTGTGGTATTGGATAAATTACTGCAGATACTGCTGCTTGCATACTATTTACCAGAACACAAATGTTTGGCTGCTTAAAACAGCTCCTTTTGCACAGATGTTCAAATTCTCTGCTGCCCCACACAACAAACATTCAGTAATACAGCCAAACTGCCATTTCCTTTGCTTTACATCTGACGTATAGCATCTCCTTTTGGACCAGTCCACTCAATTTCCCGCTATCCCTTGTTTTATTGTGTCCGGCTGGGATGTTTGAGGAGACTTCAAAGTGAGAGGTTTACTCCGGCAAATCCCCTTCCCCCTGCGGGTTGGCCTGGGCCTTGGCTAATATCAGACACAATCCCCCTTCTGCTGTCCCACAAGACACTGGATTGACTTATGAGAGGAAGTATATACAGTATTTGCTCTGTAAATTCAATGTGTCTGCATTGGGGCTGCTGTAGACACTGAAGCAGAGCACCATGGGAAGGCTAACTCTATTACAGAATGCAATCCTCACTGCCAAGACTCAAGGCTGAGCTGTCTAATCTGGGATCCATAAAGATGTTATGATCTGATATGAATAACGAGGTGTTTTTTTGAATGAAGCACAAGGTGGCAAGATATGTCTATGATTCTGACGCCCAAATGTGCATTGAAATGAAATGACCATGATTTTCCTCTGTTTGACTGATTGTGGCTTGAGTTGATAGATGTCTCTAGGAATGTATTTAGCTTGGGCAGCAGCTGAATTCTCACGAGATCTGTGAGTTGACAAGCTCACAAAAATCCATCCTGTACTGCTCCAAGCAAAGTGTCTGCGCCGGACAGGTTTTGTGAAAAACTGTATGATTAGTTTTAGGTTTGAAGATGTAGCGACAATTTCACCGTTACTAACCTAAACAACATGCTCTGTTTGGGTAAAACTGCGGTTACTCATAGATAATAAATCCAAGCCTCTCCCATGGTACCTCTTAAATGGTCGTCGTGTAAGGGCGCCGCCATACGGTGATTTTACAGCAAAATACAGCGATATACCTCCGTCCACCAGAGGGCAGGCTCCAAAAGCGGAAATATAAGGAGAAACCCAATGGCGACTTTACAAGAGTAAAACTCATGTTTACAGCCTGGTACAAAAGATGGCTCCGGTCTCTAGAGCTAAGTTTTTACTACGTGACAACTCTGGGGGGGTGAATTTTTGAAAATTACGTTGGTTTATGCTATCTAAAAACTATTGTTTTACTATGGAGTAAAACCCGAAAAGCCCGGATGTAACAGCCATTTTATTGCCCATTCGTAATTCGTAATTGGTGAATAGGGGACCAATGGGCGGATATCATCCATAATTATACTATCTATGAATAAATCCAATCACCAGACAATTATTCATTTATAGTACGGTGCTGTGAAAACATCTTTGCCTGATTTCTTAATTTTTGGGATATTTGTCACAAATGTTTCAGATCATCAAACTAATTAAAATTCTAGACAAGGATAACTCAAGTAAACAAAAAAATCTGTTTTAAGTGATTATTTTTATTTATTAAAGGGAACAAATCTTCATGGCCCCACGTGAAAAAGTATTGTGTTAAATCATGATTTAACAGTAGTTAATGACATTTTTTGGAAAGCTTAGATCAATTGCACTAGACGCTCCCAGGCCTAATTACTGTCAGCGCAGTGAGAGCCATTATCCACAAATGGAGAAAAATAAAATGCAACAGTAGTGACCCTTCACAGGAGTGGCAGGCCTATCAAAATTACCCCAAGAGTGCAGCAACAAATTATCCAAAAAGTCCAAGACCTATGGGGAAATATTATGTGGACTAACAAGCAGTGTTAATTTTGACAAGAAATTTTAATATAGTTCTAGTCTTAGTTTTTACTAAAATTATATTTAGTTTTAGTCTCATTTTATTCATCTTATTTGTTTTAGTTTAAGTCTAGTTTTAGTTGACTAAAATGTCATGCAATTTTAGTCGACTATAATTAAAAAGATTTAGTCAACTAAAATAAAAAAAAATAAAAAAATATGAGGTAATAATTTTGACCTTCTGTATCAAAATAATCATAATCAACAATAATCACCTTAGCTCTAACGATTTGTTGCTCTGTGGTCTCCGGTTAGCTTCCTGGCACCGCTGCGTAACAACAAGGCATGCTCTGATTGGCTTACTTGACTTATCCCGCCCGTTTCACTTCATCTTTCCTTTCTCCTGACTGGTTTACGTCACAAGTTGTTTTCATCTCGTCTTTTTTTTGTTGACAAAAATGTCAGTCTATTTAGTTATCGATTTAGTCTTTATGAAGTATTTTTTATTTAGTTTTTGTTTTGTTTTATCCGCAAAAAAACTTCCTTGACAAAATATATTTGTCATAATTTTCACAAACAGCAAACAAAATTAACACTGCTAACAAGACAAAAGTTACACTTTTTGGAAGGTGTGCATCCCATTACATCTGGTGTAAAAGTAACCAACAATCAAATATGGTGGTGGTAGTGTGATGGTCTGGGGCTGCTTCAGGACGGTGGACGACATACTGTGATTGATGGCATCAAGCTGAATTCTCAAAAACCCTCAAATGTGGCTGAATTAAAACAGTTTCACAGAGAAGATTGGGCCAAAATTCATCCACAGCAATGTGAAAGACTCATTGCCAGTTATTTCAAACTCTTGATTGCAGTTGTTGCTGCTACGCAGTAGCGGTTTTAGGCATGGGCGAACCGGGCAGCCACCCGGGGCGTCATTTTTTCGTGACACATTGGGGGCGGCAGCACGAGCAGATTAATTAAAAAAATAAAATTATTTCAAACTCTTGATTGCAGTTGTTGCTGCTACGGGTGGCACAACCAGTTACTACATAGGTTTAGGGGCAGTTACTTTTCCCCATTTCTTATAACAGTGATATGTGTTTAATTTGAGCTGTAAATGCTTAACATATTAATAATAATGAAATGAGGTTGGTGGTGATGGTGGTTGTTGAGTATAGTTTATTTTTTGTGTATTTTTTTGACAGTGATGAGCGTTCTTGTTGTTGCTGATCAGCTGTTGTGTGCTGTTGTACAGAACAGGACGTGTGTGCGGTGTCTTTTAAACTAGTCTGACACACAAAACGTTTCCCTCTGAGAAGTCTTACAATCTGTGTGTGAGTGTGTGTAAGCCTGGGTCGGATGGACACGGTTCGCCACTGAATCCAGGTCATCATCTTCTGCTCGAAAAGAAGGAGCAGCATTTTGTAATTAATGCAAACATATTTTCTTTGCTTAGCATTTTAGTTTATATTAAACTATGCTATTTATTAAATAAACAGAACTGTCTATAAATACTATAATGTAAAAAAATAACACGTTTACATGCAGGCCTAAGCTGATTTTTTTCTGAGAAATAAAATCGTGTCCAAACTGAGGGTGGGGCTTTTGATGATATACCGTATTTTTCGGACTATAAGTCGCACCTGAGTATAAGTCGCATCAGTCCAAAAATACATCATGACGAGGAAAAAAACATATATAAGTCGCACCGGACTATAAGTCGCATTCATTTAGAACCAAGAGAAAACATTACCGTCTATTTACATGTGTTTATGTGTGTGTACATGTGTAAATACACACACGAATCTCTCTCCTGGCATTTTCTCAAAAGTTACGTATTTATTATTTCTTAAACATTGTCAACACATTAACTGTGCACCACACCTCATTCATTGTTTTACTGATTATATTTCTGCTAGAGGTTAATACTAGAGTTGCTGTCGTTTGTGAACAGGGCATTTTGTTTGTGCTAGCTAGCTTACATGCTAGTGGGTTTTTAGCAATTGAGTTAGCGCTTAGCATACCTCGAGTGTTGTGCTTCATTTATTTAAAATCCAAGACCAAGAACAGATATTGGTAATCTGGCAAGTCTGGCAAGGCAAGTTATTCAGCTAATGGTACACAATAGTACACAGAACAACAGGCTGAATATGTATATTAACGTAACACATTAACAGTTAGCTACATATTAGCATAGCACTCACTCCAAACTTTCTTTCTGCTGCTCGATTAACATGTTACCGTTTTCGGCTGCATATTTTACTATCTGCAGTTTGTAATCTGCAGAATAGGATTTTCTTTTGGTGGCATTTTGTTTGCATTCAGTCTTTCTCAGTTGTCTTTAAGTTAATATTTCAGTTAACAGTTTTCAGTGGTAGGCTACAGGAGCACTGAGCAGCATAGAGCGCCCTCTCGTGGCTGTAGACGGTAATGTTTTCTATTGGTTCATTTCTCTCGGTTCATTTTTATCGGTTCATGTCAAATAAATTGATAAATAAGTCGCACCTGACTATAAGTCGCAGGACCAGCCAAACTATGAAAAAAAGTGCGACTTATAGTCCGGAAAATACGGTAGTCTCTAAAGGAAGGGTTGAGAAACACCAGGTATTCATGCTACTCCTTTTGGGAGTGGGCTATGTTTCCAGCATTGCTTGAGTCTTGTCCAGCTGCTTCTTGGACATTTAGGATTAATAAAGATATACTCTGAATTAATATTAATAAATCGTTATTCAGCCAATTTATTGCACGGCTCTATAGGACCCAATTATCAACCGGCAAGGTATTTATTCAGTTAGTTCACCTAACTTTTTTAATCCACTTGTAGGTGTTTTAAATTACTTTTCCCTAAAATATTACATTTGTGAGTACAACAGGCCGATAGCAATAATCTCCTTAGCTCTTCTTTGTTTCAAATAACAAATTGCTTTTAATGAATTAATAAAGAAAGTGAGGAGAAAGGACGCTGATAATCTGGTTGTGAGACTACGAACAAGGAAAAGTGCCTCATTATATTTCATAATGAATAAGAAAAATGAAAATCCTGCCTTTATGATAACAGTCAACAGTGAATCTCCAATTACTGCCATCCTTGGCTCATAACAATAGGACAGTTACTAATAGGGAACTGTCAGAGCTCTATGGGATGATAGGATAACAATACCCAAGGCTCATCATGAGTAGAGGCACAAACATGGAGGCCCAAATCAACTCCCTCTACTCTTCTGTTTCATATTCTCTCCACTCCTCTCCCCATCTTTTCTCAAGTCAGTCAGCTTGAAACGCAGCCATCCTGTCAGCGACTGTCAAATTGATTCATTTGCACATTTGTGTAACTATTAGGGTCGTTAATGCTATATCAGTTGGAAAAGAGCTATTGATGAGGCAGATTAGTGCCATCACACAGAACATGCCACACACTTGACTTTTCATACAATAGCATGAGAATATGTTACTTGTAAAAACATGATGATGAAAAACACTTTCTGTGGTCTTTTTAGCCCCAGTTGTTTTGTTTTTTTATAAATTTGATTGATAATAGTCAGTAAAAATTGTCTGTAGCCTGCTATAAATTTTTCATTGTTATAACATTTGTTGAAAGTTAAAAGAGGTTTTCTTGATTGTCATGTCTTTTTTTCTTTATTTACAGTGTGGCCAGTTTACCGGCCAATTTAGCTACTAATCAAACCAGTCAAAAGCTGGCTTACAGCTCACAGAAACTCTGACAGTGTCTGAGGTATTTAAAAAATAATATAAAGTCTCATAATAAATAATAAATATAATAAAACAGAATAGCGAAATAGTAGGCCGTTCTGTGTATGTGGCAAGCTGCTATCTAACGAGGCTATGACGCCATTAAAACTAGGGTTGTTACGGAAATGCCGCTAATATGCCAAGCGAGTATTTAAATCCATTCACCGATCCGAATACCATACCGTATTCTCTTATAAAGGACCCAGTTAAGCCCGCTTGCTTTGTTTATTGTTTCGACACAGATATAAGTTCTTCTTTGCTGCTCTCAAACCTGAAGTTGTAGTGTGATACCACAAGTAACAGCAAAGAGATGACACGAGCTATCACTAGAATCACAGCCACTGTAGACACTGTAGACACTTTTATACATCCACTGAGACACTGTGTGCCAACTTTATCCACACGCCCTATTGTGATTGTGAAGAAACTGCAGCTGCTTGAACTTTACTTTAAACCATTTGGTTAAAATGTTTTAATATTAGTGCAAAAATCACTGTCTCCGTGAAGGACCAGGCTCATTTGTTTGTTAGCTCCATCAAGCTAATTAAGCGTCAACCCCCGCTCTTCCCTCCCCCCATCACTTCTCAGGACAGTCACCAAACTATTCATGGGATGTTTAAACATTAACACCTTCTACAATCTGTGGACATAATCTGCATGTGTGTTTTATTAAGAAATCAATCCTAATTTTTATCATGAATTCATGCATGACTCATCATGCATAAGTACAAGGTTAAGGTTAAGGTTGAAGGGTCTTTGGTAAGGATGAAAATATATTGAAAACACTATTATTCCTGGTGGTTCATGAGATTTTATGTTTTAACTTCTGATAAAATGTGCCCCCTACTCTAAAATGTTGCCACAGTTTTTATACACACCCAAGTATCGGACTGGTACTCAGTATCGGCGGCTACCCTGAGCCCAGGAAACACAACAACTCTAATCAAAACTGCTTTGCCACTTTAAACCAAGGACCATACATTAAATGAACAAACATGAAGGACAGAGGCAACTGTCTCACAACTTCAAATCTCACAACATTCTGGAATAAAGTCGAGGCAGAATATCCCGAAATCAAAACAAAATCACTAAAAACCCTGCTTCCATTTCTAATATCGTATCTTTGTGAAGCATTGTGGATTTTCTGCCGTAACAACAATTAAAATATGAACACGGGCCGAGATGGGTACGTTTAGTTGCCGTGTAACAAGCTAAACATATAGTAATTCAATTAATGTTGAAATTGTAGCCTATATGAAAAAAAAAAAAAAAAAAGATGGGGACTCCTGGTGTAAAGAACATTCAAATATTTTTTTATAATTTACTCTCTTTTTCATTACAACTGAGTACATTCACAGCCATGCCCACTCATGTTGTAAGGTGAGTATAGTCCAGAGCTCTGGAGAAAATGCAATCCGCTTCAATTTTTGGAATGAAAAAGCTCCAGACCAACTACTTTAGTGCATACTGGTCAAAAGAACACAGAGCGCCGATCCCAAAGGATCCCTTGCCTGCTGGATGTGTTGCTTTGTGCAAGTGTTTGTAAAATCAAACTATCAGTCATTCCACTTTAATCCCACACAGCCACCAGTTTGGACCAAAGCAGAAAAAGCTGTGGGTTTCCTCGACCAATATTTTGGACTGAGGAAATATGCTTTCACTAGACTTACACTATTTCACAATTGCTAAAACACTAAACCCCATTCTCTGAACCTAATGATCAGTGGCCTACACCCATTTGTCACATCAGTCACTTTGTAGGCAAACCTTAAACAAGTTAAGGTAGTTATCCACTCTTTTTGCAAAACTCTAAACACATTCTTACTCACTAAAAGATTGTACATACATGTGGCAAAAGTAAAAAAAAAATTAAAAAAAATAAAACTACAACACAGCTGTCATGGTTTACACTTAACAACTCTAAATTGTTCATACTTGTTTCTAATGATGTGATCAAATCAGTTGTCTAGAATATAATCCAGTTCAGAGTACACAGGTGGCCCAGGTATGTTGAGTGTTGATACCACAATGGATAGAAACAATGTGAGAGGCAGAGAAGAGGAGGAAGAGTTCGTGTAGGAGGTGGTGGACGAGAAGGAAGAGTACAAGGACAACAAAGAGCAAGACCAAGAATAGTAATTTCAGATCAAATTCGGGCAACTGTGATATACCATGTTCTTGTTCATGGACAATGAGGGAAGCAGGACAAAGAGTACAACCCAATTTGTCCAGATTATCTGTAGCCAACAGGACATTCAGAGAAGAGAACAGGTAAATGTATTGTTTTTCTAATTTGTGCGACTGAAAGTTCACTCTATTCATTTGATATAGTATCAGTTTGTCAATTGAAAGTGGAGTGGGGAAAAAAAAAAAAAGATGCAGAATACATTTAAAACATTAAAGTGATGTCCATAATTATTGTTTCTGTATGTATACATTTGTAAGAGCATTTTCCCTTTTGTAGAATTGCAAGACTACCAGATGAAGGTGGAAGGACTCCTTTGTTCTCCCAACAGCAAGAGGCTCTTATTGTTGATATTGTCCGTCAAAACAATGTCATCCGGCTGCGTGAAATACAGCAAAGACTTGTAGAAGACAATGTAAACTTTAAAGGTATCAACAGTGTCAGCCGTTCTACCATTTCCCGTGTCCTCCATCGCAACAAGTGTACAGAGTACCCTTTGAATGCAATTCAGAAAGGGTCAAAGATCTACGATATCAGTATGTGCAAGTACACTGATGCTTACATTACAAGTTTGTAGCCTACAGTTATTGTCCTATACTGTTACTGTAACTGCACTATAGTGAAGTGTATGTAAATAAGGATATATGCATATACATACACTTTTGCAGAAGTATGTCTTTCCGTTTCAATCTGGCGAAGAGAAGAAGGAGAGGCCGGAACATAATTGGCCAACGTGCCATTGTGGAAGTCCCTGGCCAGCGTGGTGGTGGTCACCGTATGTGCAGCCATAAGCAATGAGGGGGCTCTCCACCGTCATGCAACCCTTGGGCCATATACAGTAACACTGACCATCTTCTTACATTTCTAGGGTGGTCTTCAGGATGTTTGAATGTGAGCAGCAGTATCATCAGTAGGCACTGCATCCTGTCTATATTGTGGTTTGGGACAATGAGCGAATACGTGAGTGGTTCAATATCAACCATCAAATTGTGAATGTTTGCCTTTCAAACCCTTTCCAAGCCCTTTCCTCAATCCAATAAAAGAGTTAGCTCTGTGTAAGCATGTCTGCGAAGCTGCTACCAAGAAACCCTGACGTCTACAAGTAAGTGTTGTAAGTCTACAAGACTACAAGAATGCTCAATTCTATCTACTACTACAGTATTTATTTTTTATTTTTCTGTGAGCTAGACACCATTTAAACAAAGAACTGAAATCCATTTTTTATACAAATCCTGCATAATACACACAACTGCTCCTCAGTATAGTCTGTTCCACAGTACTAATTGGATGGGCTCCCATCTAAAGCGTTTGCAAAAGGGGAGGTACTTGAAATGAATAACTGGTCGGTGATTGGATTTATCAACCGCAGTTTATCCAATCAGAGAAGCACCATGTTGTTTACGTTTGTAGCGTTAAAACGGTCTCTACCTCTTTAAACTCATTACTGCCACCTCATTGGTCACAACGAGTTGGTAAGGCCAGGGTTCAGACCATGAATACTTTGCTTGGAGCAGGTCAATTCTGATTTGTGCAAGTTTGTAAATTTGAAAACTAGCAAGAATCAAGCTGCAGTGCAAGGTTAGCATAGCAACCATATACTTATATTATGCATATATTACATAACTTTATACATGTAAATATGGTTCTGAAAACAGATACAAATGAAGAAGTAATTTATGAAAACTATGTTTTTTCCATGTTTTAATGAATCCCTATTTTGATTTTTGTCTTTTTATGAAGAACTGTCCTGTATTTCCAGATAAAGAGTTGGTCCAGAACTGCTCTCCTGAGGCTAAACTGAAGTTCTTTCACAGATCCAGATATTGTTCCGGTTCATAACGCCCGCTGTATGGACTCATGTGTGCCATTATTGAGCCCTGCTCAACACGGGGCGAAGCGGGTATTTGCGTCCTGGGCACTCAGACTTACCCAGTGCCGTGGTGTGTAAGGACGAGCTCAAAAGACTGACAAATATGCCTCTGCCTGAATTATTAGCCCTTTTGTGCTAGATTTAACAGTGTACACTTCATGGGGGGCTGGGTTAAAATGTTTAAATGAGCCTTTATTATACGCTTTACAGTGTAGTGTAGATTATTGCTCTTCGGCACATCGACTAGTTCAGAAAAAAAACGAGAAAAAAAACAGCGGAACTATTATCCACATTTGTTTAAATGTATCACTGATCTGTGGTTAAAGTAAGGATATTCAGATTCACAGTGTTTTGTTGAGGCTAGAGGCACAAAATGTGAAAGTTGTAAATAAGCCCAATGCTTTTCTATGACAGAACTATAGAATGTAGAATGTGTCATTGTTGCATGGAAACCCTGATGTCACTAGGTAGGCCAGAAGAATTCTGGATTTACACGTTCAGAGAAAGCAGACAGTGCAAGACTGAGCAGCATATCTACTTATCTACAGCTTTAACTAAAACTATTTGATCATTTACATCAACCCACACAATAAGTAAGTACTTAATGCATATTTACACTGTTGTATATATTATAAAGATGAAGTAAATTCCTTTTATTTCAATGTAATGTGGCGGAAAAAAACATATTAGTATGGTGGTATTCTATGAACCTGTTGCTCATTGACTGTTTCTGTTGTAGTTTTAACAAAATGTGGGACAGCTTCACTTTTCCCACGGCTCCAAGTGACTCTATTGAGCCTGTGCTCATAGGGACCTCACTGGTCTCCAGTTCGAGGTCCTACAAGATTGAGTCATTCCTTGGCCAGGGCTCCTTTGGAAATGTCGTTAAATGTGTCAAAACTCATGACATGAAGACAGTTGCTCTGAAAATAATCAAAAATCAGAGAAGGTACATCAATGGAGCAAAGAGAGAGGTGAGTGTGAGTGGGTGAACAATTGGTTTAGAAGATTAGAGGCAATATTTAGGAAACCGACATTTTAGCTTTCACCCAGTGTAAATGTTGTTTGCAGTTTACTAGACACAGTAATTTGCACATGCACATATTTACAATTAACAATTAAACTTTTTGTTTATATATGGTGAGTAAATAATTCAAAACATAAGATTTTATGAGAATTTTCAAAGGAGTTTTCTATCAATATTATAACAACTTGAAGAGTATCAAGCCATATAGATTTTATTCTCTCTCAATTTTGTAGCAGTCATTTGGGTTGATAATATTTGACATTGTGTGCCTGAACTGTTTTTTCATGTTTGCAGGTGGCTGCATTGAAGGAATTGAAGAGACTTGATGCAGACAAATGTAACATTATTCAATGGAACCATGTCTTTTTTGACAAAGGATACATTTGTCTGGAGTTTGAACATTTACATACAAGTCTCTTTGACTTTATGGAGAAGAGACATTTTAGGCCTCTGCACACTCGCAAAATACGGCCAATCATTCAGCAGGTACTAATTTTAAGCTTCTGTTATAGTTATGGTTTAAGTTTATAGACACAGACTTCTGGTTTTCATTTTCTGACAACACCTACTTTCTAATTAATCTTTTTTTTTAGATTGCCACTGCCCTGCATCATCTACAGTCCATTGGCATGATGCATGCAGACGTGAAGGCTGAAAATATTATGCTGGTTAGCAAATTTGAGCCATTTAAAGTTAAACTTATTGACTTTGGGCTTGCCACCAAAGTTTCGGATGCAAGGGTGGGCTCATACATACAGAGCCGACCATACAGGTTTGTAACTCACACTTGAAGTATACTATTTTATTAAAGATACCACCTATTTGAATTAAATAAAAAATAGGGGTGTTTATACTTGTAATTCTCACAGGTCTCCAGAGGTCCTCCTTGGCCTCCCTGTTACAGCGGCCATAGATGTCTGGTCACTGGGGTGTTTGGCTGCTTTCCTTTATCTTGGCGCTCTGCTGTACCGTGGAAACAGTAGTTATGACATGGTAAGCACTGTTCCATTTTTTCCTGCAACATCTGTATTGTAAAATAGCATTCATGAAATAACATTGCAACTTAAGCTACTTTTAATTCCCTGAAGTCACTAAAAGTCTTTGTGTGGGATTTATTTAAATGTTTAGGTGCAGGGTATTGTGAAGACTCAAGGTCCTATACCAGAGGACATGATACAGAAAGGAGTCAATAGCACAAGATACTTCTGTAAAGATTCCATTTCTTCATTTTGGAAGCTCAAGGTAAACAGACTTTCACTGACTATCCCTTTAAGTGCATATCTTTAACATTTTGTAAATAATGTATTAATCTTTAGTTTTCCATCAACTAACCAATTAACTTACATTCTGTTTCGTTTTTTTTTTTTTACTTCCAGACACCTGAACAAATCCAAAATGAGACAGGAAAAGTGCCTTGCGACAGAAGGAGATTTAAATTCTCCTCACTAGATGACCTTATTCTTGTAAGCATCTTAAGCTCCAAAATAAAACGTATCATTACGTTTTATTTTTCACAAACACCAACCATGTTGTCTTTTTTGGTTCAGGCCCGTCCTGTGATCTACCTAGATGGATTAGACAGAGTGGCAGAGGTAGCTGACAGGCTGATATTTGTGGAAATGATTAAAGGCATGCTTCAGCTGGACCCTAGTGTTAGGATGACACCACAACAAATCCTGGAGCATCCTTTTGTTAGCATGGCCCACCTAGACAACTTTTTAAACAGCACCTAGTAAGTCAGTACTGTGATACTGTGTCAGGGCAAGTGTATGTCAGGACCAATAACCGTCAATTAAAGTGTGGTTGTAGGGAACTTCTAGGTTTTGGGTATAAATATGAAAGCATAGGTTCTTATAAAGAACAATCTAATGGCTAATATAGCTGGATAAATTGCATAATGGGATAATGAATTTTGCTGTTTGCTAGTTGTTAGGCATTGCTTGTGTATGAATAAGTTTTTCAGAATTGGAGACCACTTTCCATCAGCAACTTGCACATTCATATTTGCTGTGCCATTACAGTGTTTAGACAAACAATACTAGTATCAGTGGCCCTAATTTATCAAAGATGCGCATAAATCTCACGCCAGGTTGGGAGGTGGTGTAAATATAAACAAATTTAAAGTCAGCACCGAGCTGAGAAGCAAAACCATTTTTTTAGAAGTAACAATGCATAGGCACTTGGCAAATATTCAAATTTACAGTCCTCTGTAACAATAGTTTAGTATTTTATAGGCCTTTACTTTTAGGGCCATGTGCAGTGCAAGCTTTCAGATAATTGTGTTATTTTAATAGAGTCTATAACAGCAATTGTCTTTTATCAGGGGCTGTTTTTTTTTACAAAACTTAAACGCTAATGCTGAGTAATGTCACCCAAGTAAACTGTCAGATGTGGTTAAATTAAGCAAAAACACCCACGTGTTGTTATAAGCGCTTTGAGTACCTAGTAGGTGGAAAAGCGCTATATAGCCTACAATCAATGCCATTTATCTACCATTAGACGACTCAGAGAAAGATAGGCTAAGTAGTTACTAGTAAGTAGCACTTACCGAGAGCCGTGATCCACAACCCCCCCCCATCCCGGTGCTGTGAGGGGGGTTTGTTCAAACACAACATTTAAAGTAGACAGCAGTCCATATCTCTCAGTTGTCGGATTTGGTCAAGGTCAATATTATGTATTATGACAAAACCTCTAACTAATGTGTGTATTTGGAAAGTGCAAAAAAAACTAAAATCCTGAGCAAAAGTAAATAACAAATGTTTTTATTGCAGCCTTCGATCTTCAGTGAACTTAATGAAGATTTGTCAGCACAACAAACTGGTTGAACAGCATCACCAGTCCATCCCTGGACCAGCCCCGCCCCAGTCCAGTACGAGCCTGCAGGCTTCTCACAGCAGACCTTCTGGGAGCAGAGTGAGACCAATGGACCACAATAGTCCAAAGAGGAGGAACCACCACATGGCCTCAGAGCCTGCAAAAAAGCTGAAAACGTCAACATCCCCACAGGACCGGAAGAGGCTGAGGGAGAGGTCTCCCAGTCCCTGTTTCTCGCCTCACTCAGGTTCAAGTTCAGAAAACGAAAGCAAGAGAAGCAGACATGAGCTTCCATCCTCCTCCAAAGAGTGTCATCAGTCCTCCCAGACAAACCACCTCCAGAGAAGACCAGAGCTAAAGGAACAGAGCTCCCAACCTCAGGGTAAGGTCAAGCCTGGGCTCAAAAGGAGAGCAGAGGATGAAGAAACACATTACAAACAGAAAAGGCACTGCCATTAAAGGCTCTCAGGAGTCTCCCAGTCAATTTTCCTTTTACATTTACATTTAGCCGATGCTTTTATCCAAAGCGACTTACATTAAGGTTCCATTCACCAGTGTTACAGCTGGAACACCACTGGAGGCAAGGTGGGTTAAGTGTCTTGCCCAAAGACACAACGACAGTATGAACTGTGGGGAGAGCGGGAATCGAACCACCTACCTTTTGTTTGAAGGACGACTGCTCTACCACTGAGCCAAATGTCATTTCCATCTAAAATTAATATTTAATAATCTTTTTCCACCCTCACATACATGACACACTCAGATCTTTTGAATTGTTGTGTGTAATTTTTAGTACTCCTTCCATCTTTCCCTCTCCCTCCAACACATTTATATCTCTATCTTTAATAACTCTTACCTGCTGCACATCCTTTCCATCTCTAGCCCTCTGCCTCACCAACTAATACACATCCCTCTCACCTTCCTTACTATCTAGCCTTGCATACATGTCCTCTTTAGCTTTCTGTTTGGCCTTTGTGCAGCTCTATCTTAACCTCACGCTGCATCTCCCCATATTCCTGTCTACTTTCCTCAGTCCTCTCACTCTCCCTCTTCTTTCTAGCTAACCTTTTTCTTTGGATACTCTCCTGAACTTCCTTAGTCCACTACCAAGTCTCCTTGTCTTCTTTTCTTCTTCCACACTTTTCTAACTGTCTCCCTGATCACCTTGGCTGTAGTAGTCCAGTCATCTGGAAGCACCTCCTGACCACTTAAAACGTGTCTCAACTCCTCCCTGAAAACCACACAGCACTCAACCTTTTCTAACTTCCACCACTTTGTCTTTTGCTCTGCCTTTGCTCTCTTCATCTTCCCCACCACCATTCCCCACCAAACATCATGTTTATGTTCTTCATTTTAGAAAATAATACAGAACATATGCCCTAGCTCATGTACCAAAGTTACTTTGGGGAAAAAAATATTGGTGAGACAACTACGGATGAATTGTTGGTCAAAATTGTTGGTTATCAATATTTACATATATATATATATATATATATATATATATATATATATATATATATATATATATATATATAATGTATATAATGTATATATTTATTAATCTTTCCTCTATTTGTAGCAAGGAATTGAAAGCCAGTTCCTTTTTTACCATTTTTTGAGCTGTGTTACCAGAAGTATTTTACATCCACAGAAAAATGCCCTCCCTCGTTCAGTCAATGGCTCTAAGAGGACATTTTAATGTCAATACTGAAAAACATCAGGTATGATCTACAACAGTGGTGGAAAAACAAAGGCCCGGGGCCACATGCAGTCTGTTGGGTTGTTTAATCTTGGCCGCCAAGCATTTACTAATATTTTATTGATAATTAAACACTGCATATATTTTTCCTTTCCCTTCAATACTCTGCAGTGATCAGTTGATTTCACTAAACAATATTCTTCAAACGGTAAACAACAAACTGTAAAGAGTGGATCAGTGGCTCAGTGGTAGGTAGGCGGATCGAATCCCGCTCTCCCCACAGTTCATACTGACGTTGTGTCTTTGGGCAAGATACTTAACCCACCTAGCCTCCAGTGGTGTTCCAGCTGTAACACTGGTGAATGGAACCTTAATGTAAGTCGCTTTGGATAAAAGTGTCTGCTAAATTACTAAATGTAAATGTAAATGGATCCGGTGTGACTGCGGCATTAAATATATAGTGTTTATTGCAAATATTGTTTTGCCTATAGTTACAACTTTAAACTAAAGGCAAAATAAATGTGTTTTTACTGATCATAAGTGTCACATGTTCTATTGTGGCCCTTGGGGAAAAAAATTATTTACCACCCCGATCTTTGGTCCCCATCCAAGTGTATTTAATTTATATAGCACTTTAAAAACAAAACATGTTTTGTACTAAAGTGCTTAACAAAATGTAGAAAAAAGCCAATACTTTTTCCATAAATTATGATTTTAAGTACAGTTAAAGCCAGAGAATAGAAATAAGTTTCATGAAATAGAAACTCGAGGGTCTCCCCCTTCAAGATGTTGACATATAACACCTGGCTGTATGTATGTATATGTACATGTATCCATACATAATCCAAAAATTTTCATTTTGTCTTCCATGAAAGATACGTTTTTGTTTTCTTATAATCAGACCAATGTTTTTAAATGTTTACCTTGACATGTTTTGACTGCTAAACTTCCTTCAGTCTTTCTCAGAAAAGTCACGTGATGTTCATGTACAATGGCAATAAAGAACTCTTAGCAATCACAGCTTCTTCTTTTTTTATATTTGTTTTTTTAATATTAATAAATTGAACACATTTAATTCATGGGTTTTATATTGATTTTACATTAGTAAATACAATTTGGCACTAATCATGAAATGTTAAAAATGAAATAGGATGCATATAAATAATTAAAAAAGAGCATTTTTTTAATATAAAGAATTAAAAAAATGCTCAGTTGACATAACAAAATAGTATCTTAGTTTCCTTCTTTGAGTACACCAAATTCCAATAAAATGGCCTTTGACAGTACATTTTATAAAACTTCAAATACACTTAATGTAAGTTACGTGTCCAACCTTTGTGCAGCCCCCGAATCCAGGAAATGCTTCCGTGCAGCATGGTTCCTGAAGGCTGAAATTAGTGGACACCGCTCCACTTGGCTTTTCCATTTTCTCTTTTAATGTGGTGCCCCTTGTCAAGCCCCTTTCTGTCTCTTCCTTCAATCCAATCTTAGGGCTCAATATTTTTTCTTTCTGTCCCCAACAGCTACAAAATGTTTGTCACAATTCACCTTTACTTTCCACCTTCCACTTTCCCGTTCTTAGCTCAGCCTGTCTCTCATCTTGTCCCTGGCTCACTGTGCCAGCATCTTATCATTCTTGCACTCTAGATTAGATTTCTTACCTATTGGGATGCCATGGATGCCAGAGGGGACCATTAAGATGAATCTTGGATCACACACACGCCGTTATCTCCTCTCATGCACTCACATACGTGTCAGTTTTATGAAGACATCCCCAGTCCTGGATATGTCATTCATGTATCGCTATGATGCCTGGGGCCAAACCTTTAAGGAGCCGTGACATTGCTCATCGTCTAGAAACCTGAACAAGATCCAACTCACATATGTGCTCCATTTCCGCCCCAACCATCCCCAAATAAAATATTCTTCATCACTCGATAAGGATCAATCCTAATGATGAAACTTGCTTGTAACACCTCCATCTTTGTGGCTGTTTTAATTTAACAAGGCATATATGAATGGGACTTGCCTTCTTTTATCTGTCTTGTCACCCAACAAGCTTTACTTTGATCTGGAGTTATATTAAAATGGACAAAAGAGTGACAAAATGATAAAAGTCATGAAGCTCTCAAAGGAATTTACAGTGTATGGGTTTTACAAAAGAGATACTGCACCATTATTTGTGAACTGTTGACATCAATTAACATGTTTAATAATGGTTGCCGTATTTGTATCTACTGTGTGTAGAATTGTAAAGAATAGTAATGGTCATACCAAACAAATTGATATTGGATAGCCTTTTTGTCAGTGTTCTGGGTCAGTGCAACTTCAAGGAAGTAAAAAAATGTTCCCCAACTTTTCTCAAGTTAAGTGACTAAAGTCAAATCTGCAAAATAACATTTTGCCGGAATATTTGGTTGAAGATGAGGTAGCTCGACTCCATGTGAACCAAATTTCACAGTAAAGATTCATTTGGTGAGTGTGGAGCTTCTGTGCGTGAGTCCATCCCAGCTGCTCGGCGGAGCATCAGAGGAAAGAGCCACATAAGACTCTCAGGTGATAGATTGGAAATCAAAGTTTTAATCATACACTCTGGGCTGTTGCCTGGCAACAAGCCTTCCTTTGCTGACTTGTCGGTTGGCTGAGGATAAGCAAAGATGAGAAGAGGATGATGAGCCAAACAGGGAGCATGGGGAAAGGGAGCTGAACAGCAGGACGCCAAATGGGTTAAACATAGACATTAAAAGATGTAGACAATATGTTTATTTCTCCAGCAAGCCTAATACATCAGTTACATCCAGCTTTTGAATTGTATGTGATATTAAGGAAAATAATAAGTTCCATTACCATTTGAGCTGTATATAAGCAAACCATGTTCATGCCTTACAACACAGTAACATGTTGACTTCATACCCCATAATGTATACTGCAGTTTTGCTTTTAGTGTTCGGTATTGTTTTTTTGGTTTTTATTTAAATAAACTAAAACTCAACAGGTAGTCTCACATAGCACAATCAAATTGAGCTCATTCCTAAATGAGCTAAAATGACCACATAGAGGCCTCGCTAATAATATTTTTTTTATGTGATATTCCCAAGAAGTATTGCTTTAATAAAAGAGCCTGGTGACTCGGGCCTGATAAATTAGACCTGCCATACACCTCAATTTGTACACACATCCCTCACATTGGCAGAAAAGTGACGGGATGGGAAAAGGGCAATAGATGAAAGTGCAGATGCAGCAGCCAGGGTTGTCTCCCTCATTTCTCCTTACTCGTTCTGTTTGATTACAGTAGTGTCAGGGCTCAGCCTTCTTAATTGTATTCAGGAGCACCATGTCTCACTTTGATGATGCATGCAATCGAAAACGGAGAAATAATCAATCACGGGGCACTCTTGCTCTGCTCTTTCCATGCCAAAGATGAGAGAAGATCCATACAGTATGTTTATGTATATCATTCTTTTTCTTATCTTTCCTGCTCACTTTTCTCATTCATTCATACGCATGTAATCCGTAGGCCTGTCTAAATGTGTACAATATCTATCAATAAAAGGTAAAGCTATATTTATGCTGCAGTTTGTAGGTAAAGACAGGCAAACAACACTTATATTGAAAGAATAACTGTTTTAAATTGCTCCTGCACACACACACACACACACACACACACACACACACACACACACACACACACACACACACACACACACACACACACACACACACACACACACACACACAAACAAACACAAGTGGAAGCAAATATGTATACCACCTTAGGGGAATATAAATGTGGAATAAGACAGGAGTACACTGCGTGTGCATTATTTATTTATTTTTCATAGAAAACATATTTATATATTATTCCATTATATGAATGATATCTATTCAGTTAATATATACTGTATGGATCTGCTACTAGTCAATGTGCAACAGCTGAATTTATGAAGTCTGATGTTAAATCTAAACCTCAGCCAGATTCTATTTTTTTGTAAAAGCAGACCCGGTATTGATGTATTATGTCCTTTTGTTCATGTTAGGCACATTGAAAAGTGAACTTGGATAAAACGTTTGTGTGTGAGCCTTGTGTCACATGCGAAGTGTTCTTTAGCAGTAGTCTAAGTGCAGCAGCAATGCCAGGTGGAGCTGCTGCACGTTCAATTATGTTTGTGGCTGCTGGGAAATACAGAGGGCCAATGTCAACAAGCACCACAGTTTTTCTTTTTCTTTTTTTAGCTTTCAAGAGATGTATTTCAACCCTGTCTTTTCCAAACTCTTCTCTGCGTGATTTGTCCTTCACGTGTGGGGGTAGTTAGGGTCATCAAGGCTGTAAATCGCTGCTTGTGAGACATGCAGCCAGTGCCATTCATCAGTGTAATTAGGGTTCAGCTTACAACCCTGCTGCTATGGACATGGCTGCCTGCTTACTGACAGGATATCCGACAGCCTTTCCTTATTTTACACCAGTTTAAAAAAATGAATGTGAAACAACTACCTTTACATGATTTGGGGTTTTAAAGGCATTGCTTTTACCATGCTGGTGAGAGAATGGACAAACAACCACTGTGCAATTCTCACATTTGTTCATTTGTCATTTTGCTTGAGTGGCGCAGTAATTACTACCACTGGGTGCTCGATCTTGTATTTGGGGCCTGGCCAGTGAGGAAATATAGAGGCATTGGTTTTCTCTGTCCACTCATTGTCCACTTTATTTGTGTATTTGGCAGTAGTTGTTGCCAAAATTACTGTTTATTCTGTATCTATTAAAAGCAAGGTAGTCTTTATAAGAATTAGTGAAGGCAATTTTAGACTCTACTCTTAGCAGCCAAAAAATGTGCATTGCATACAGATGGAAATAGAGACAAAGAGATGCACAAAGCTACAGAGGATTAGAGACCTAAGAAACCGGAACAGGGTATGGAATCTTTCCATGCTCTCTTTTTACAAAGCCTTCTGTATAAATGCATAATACCACAATAGTTACTCTGTCATTCATTTCCATTTCCTCCCACGTCCCCATCCATTTTGTGTCCCTTCTTTGGAGTAGGTGCTTGTTAATTGACAGGTTTTGGCTGAAGAGGTTACAAGTGTTCCAGCACTCTACACTGAATGAATGTGGCTTGTTGACTCCAAGTCGTGCTACAGTGTGCATTCAGAATACCAGAATGCCAAGTCCATTAAAGTGAGAAGGGTTCATTTGTCACAGTTTCCACTGGTGTTGCAGTAATGACCAGGTGTGTTGGTGATGAATGGTCTGACCTTTCCCTCCCCCTTATAATCAAGTGGCCCTGGTAGATTCCCAAGATTCAATTTGTGGATGTCTCCCCAGCATGGTCCAGCACACAACGGCCTCTTTGAGAATCCAAGATTTAACATAGGACACATTAGGACAGAGAGGACTCAACACAAGCCTGGGTAGTAAACCCATGAACATTTTGCTCTAAGTGCATTGAAACCCCTCAGGGCTGTCTTTAGAGAACACCACAATTCATTTGATGTTACACTGTGGAGTAAACTTTGACTGCTTGCTCAAAATGATATAATACAAATAAAGACACCTGTAAGTAGCTGGTGACTCCTGTAGCAACCAAGTAGGAAATAACATAACAAGCAGTTATGACATATGCTGAATGCCAATGTGTTTATGAAGATAGATTTTTGAAAAAAAAAAATTGAGATAATGGTGACAAATTAAAGAGAGTTTCTAACCACAAAGAGAAGTTTGTTTCATGCCTATAAAGCTGATGGGAGTATCAGTGCATTGTTATTCATGTCATTCATTCATCAAGGTTTGAAAAGTAAAAAAAGTGATCATATAAAGATATTTATAACCCATACTTCACTTCAATTCAATTCCATTCAACTTTATTAATCCCCAAGGGGACATTCTGTCATCAGGTCTCTTCAAATTAGTTGATTCAGACTTCATCTTTCATAGACTGATTGATGTAGAGTCTTATGGCAGTCTGAGTTCTTGTGACGTTTTATCCTGCAGCTCACTGATCTCAGATGACGACTGGCTGCTCTATGTTTTAAAGTCAAGTGCAGGGGATGGTCCAAGTTCTTTGGGATACACTGATCTGAAGGAGAGGGTTAAAGGTGCTAGGTCTGTTTCTAGAAACAGTTCTGGTATATTATGTTGAATGGAGAACAGACCAAAACCCAGAGGTGTAAAGTACTTGAGTTACTGTACTTAAGTATTTTTTGGCTACTTTGTACTTGTACTGAGTATCAAAAACATAAGCAACTTTTACTCTCTACTCAACTACATTTTTGATAGAATATTTGTACTCTTTACTCCACTACATTTGAACTGACGCTTATCGTTACTCGCTACATTGTGTTTGTGCACGTCAAGTCAGCTTTGTCTGCCGTAGCTTATTTCTTGGGTGTAAGAGGTGATATCGCCATCTGCAGGCTATTGGAGGTACTGGCTGCTATTTGCCTGTATGCGTTACTCCGTTGTGAACGTTAATTAGCAGCCTGCCGAACGTCAGGTGTTTCACATAAATTATTCGATGGCTGCAGCCACTGATGAAGCCAAAGCCAGCTATCATTTAGTGTCAGCACTGATTTGCCGTTTTTTGTTTTGTTTTTGTTTGTCCATTTTGCTGAAAATACCTTTTTTGAAAATGTTTTACTTTTTTTGAGCACTTGAGTTTGACTTGGACAGACTCTGTTTTGGTTCTGCCATGTTGAAATATTGAGGTGTTCAATTTATTTTCTATATTAGGAAGTAAAACCTCATAAATGGCGGCAGTAGCTCAGTGGTAGAGCTTTGGATAAAAGCGTCTGCTAAATGAATAAATGTAAATGTAAATGTAAATAAACTTTCTTGTTTTTCAATGACCTACAATATCTCTTTGTGTTGAGGACTAGTGCATCTGAGCCAACATTCAGTACGAGTAAAATACTTAAGTACTATTAAAATGGGATACTTTAAGACTTTTACTCAAGTCGTATTTAATTTGGTGACTTGTAACTTGTAGTGGAGTAATTTTTACAGTAAGGTATCTGTACTTTTACTCAAGTATGGCTTTCAGGTACTATTTACACCTCTGCCAAAACCCCCTCCAAAAGTCTGGTAAAATGGCCTTCACACAGCACCACAGTTCTTGACAACAGCATAAAATGAAAAATATGGATGAGCTTAAGTGACATAGACAACGAAGCCTTCTTTTCTGTGAATGGTATCTCTCTGACACTGCTCTGAGATCTATGTCTACTAAAACCCCTCTTTTCTGTTTGTCTTCTATTTGCGCACTCATAAATACCTACACATGGCAGAAGCACGGTTTTGTGGGGTTGGTAAAGTGTCTGAAAAGAGCTGACAGGTATGCATGAGATAGAGAGAAAGGAAGGAGAACAGAAAATTGAAGAAACCGAAATAGGACAATGCATGATATAAAGCTTAGATACTCTTCTCATCAAACAGACAAAAAGAGCTGACTGAAAACCTGTTTTCCAGCTGTTCTGTGCACAGAGTGGAAAAACCATTTGCATTCCATTTTAATAATATCTTGAATGCTTTTAGCATAGTAAGTTATGCCCACGCTGTCATAAATAATTAAATCATTATACTAATGACTTCAAATACTTCAAATAGCATTCATCTTTTTTAGTTCATGCTTTGAGTAATTAGAAGCACAAGTGGTTTCTATGTATGTTTATTTTTTTATTTAGGGCAAGGGAAAAAGAGAATATCACTAACAGCATCAACACAGATCTGAAGAAAATGCAAAGAGTAGTCAGAGATGACTCAAACATACGTAACAGTGACTTGTTCCTCATAAACTAAGCAGGAAATGTATGCATCAGACAGCAGCTCTTTGATCTCAAGGGACATTAACAGTAAAGAGAGGATGATCTCAGTAGAGCAGTATGCTGGACAAAGTGCTGTAAAAGTTGAGCTATGTATTTTTGTATTTGAGCTAACCTAAAAAAAATACTAAAGATTTCTCAGGGGGGATTCCTGAGCTAATACAGCACAAAATAAATCTTTAATTTAATCGTTTGATTCCATATTCCATACAGCACTGCTCCTCCTGCCATAGCACATAGCACATAGCACATGGAGGTTTGTATAGCCGTGACTTGTTACAGAGCAGTAAATGATGCTCCACAGAGGAGTATGCCAAGCCCCCGAGGTGGAGCAAGGGGCCTCGCTCTCTGGCACTTGTACCCTGGCAAAGCTACACTGGCACAGGGGGAGGTGGGAGGGCTGGAAACCTGGACAGACCTGAGCCTACCATTTTGCCCATCTGCTGCATCAGATTTCATAAGAACAGACTAGAATATTTAATGTGTGTCCTGTGTGGTTTCATATCACTTGCTAGTGGTTGACAGTATGAGGGGCACATTATCACCTATAGAATGAGAAATGGACAAGGCAAACCTGTCAATAAGACAAAAAAAATAAAAGCATGCCCCTATTAAACAATATTGATTAGTTGTTTATTGATTGGGAGTCTTCTGCAAATAATTAAATAAATGAATGGTAATAAATACAAAAATCATTTTAGAATACAAAAAGAAAATACTCTTGTCTCGACATTTCACTACAGATAGGTTTAACCATGTTTTAATGACTGAGGGTTACATATAGTGGTGTGTGACTTTTTTATTTTAATCAAGGAAAAGAGTTTATTCACATAAAAGCATAGGAATGAGACAAGACCTTAAGATGTCATCTGGGCTTTATTATCTGAGAATAGATGAAATAGAGTCAAGCTTTGGAAAATCAAATGCTTGCATACTCTGGAGTCTGCTCCCATTCAAATAAGTGATGGAAAAATCATATCATGGGGAAGGGGCTATTCCAGTGCTGACTATATGGCTATAAAAGGTCAATAATAATAATAAAGCATAAAGGGAAGCAATAATAAAATGTGCATAAAATGTACAATGATAATGTGGAAGCAGTAAAAAGAATGATCAATGATTGTTATGTGACCTACATGGCTCCCATACACAAGAAATCCTTTCCTACAGTCCATATTGGATAATTAATACATGCAGTGTGCATTCTCATTTGAGCAGTAAGATCAAGCTATTCATGCATAAAATCTGTATTTGCTTTGTTGTACGCTCCATATTCAACAATTTAGTCATGTTTGTGAACAAACCCTCAACACTCTTACCAGTAACACGTGCCAACATAATGGACAGGGCAGAGGAAAAAATAAAACAAAGTAGAATTTGCATTACATGAGCCGCACATTAAATATTCATATGGATGATTTTTATGGGCTCAGAGCATAGTGGCTGAAGAGGGATTTGTTGAAATGAAACCAAAGGAGGCAAGTTTCTGTTCTGTAGCTTCTCTTACATGCAATGTCCATTATATCTATTATGATTTTTATTTTATCTTATAAACATGTATTTTATGTAAAAAAGAGCATATACAACAGAAAATGCAAAGTTTACATTGGCCTTATCCCATTGGTTCTGGCATGGATGTATGCTACATAGTTTAAAGCCAACCTTCCTTGTACAGAAGCACATCCATGCAGACATTTACATGCTGGCCGCTGAAGGAAAGGCTGACACAGGGATAATGCACTTTATGTTTGAGAATGTTTAAATGTAACACTGACTCAATGGGCTTTCAAATAGCTGTTAACCTGCTGCCATACCATAAAAGGCTCCTGCATAGATATCTCTGGAGTCTTTTAAAGCGGCCGCTGGAGTAATCGAAAGACACAGTAAAAATCAGAGATACTTGCTGAATCACTAGACCATTTATTAGCTTAATTAATGAATTGCAAAATGGCCATTGTTATGATTGGTGTCTGCTGTTTCATTTACAGTGCATTACATTATTAAAGTCAGCACATATACTGTCTTTGATGACAGCAGGATGTCGAGGAATTTACATAGCATCGTATCACTGGCTTTTTCTCATCACACAAATGTATAATTCTAATGAGCTGCGAGCAACATAAACAAAACTGTTATAGACTTTTTTCTCAATTGGACACAGTTCTTTTGTTGCAAGAGGACTGCAAAACTTAAACATCTGGACCATGATCTCGTTAAGAGAAGAGAAAGGTCAAGTGAACAAGGGAGAACTAGATAAGAGAATTAAGTGATATGACTTGAAAAGCTGGATGACTCCTGAATCTTAATACCCTTGATTTACACTAATATCCATGCACTTACTATGTCACACATGCTATCAGATACAAGTTATGATAGGCTTTTTCAGTTACAGTAATGCTAGTTTTTTTGTTTTGTTTTTTTAGATTGCAATGTTATTTCCTGGGACAGTTTTTGTATGACAATGTGGTGAGTAGCAGGTGTGTTTTAACAAGCTTACCAAACTGTGCCCACCTGCTTAGTATTCAACTGAGACATTTGAGAAAGACCTATGGGCATCTGGTAAAGGCTAAGGATTAGCATTAGCAACTGTATAACACATGGCCGCGCCACAGAGGATGGGCACTGCGTCACTGGCATACAGGCCACACACACACACACATACACAAACACACACACACGCACACACACACACACACACACACACACACAAGCACACAACAGCTTCTGCTTTGGGTGGACCTATTCATTGCATCCAACGTTTTTTGATCCAAAACACAAACTGAATTATGAAGACAGATTATAAGCGGCAATTAGATTGAATGCCTGCATTATCACAGGAGGAAACTTTTGGATATCCTTGATGTAGAAATCAATTTGACAATCATGCTGGAATTTGTTTACCAAAGTATTATATTAATGGTGTGTCTTTTCAAATGTATCTATAAAATTACAATGTATTACTAAATTCTTGCATCTGCTTTTTATGGTTTGCTTTGTAGGACTATCAAAGATTAATCAGGGTTTTGTGCCAGATAACCCTGGAAATGGTAGAAGAGTTACAATTTGTTGCTTCAAGATGTATTGCAAAACCAACATGGCCATTGAGTTAGGTTAACTATTTTATTATGACGTGGGATTGTTGACGATTAAAGTACATATACATTACTAATTTCAAACGGATCTCACTACGTCATTGTCCTGGCAATTCTAGTGTTAAACGTACATACAGTAATGAGCCATGCCAGCCACATCAATGCTGTAAGGGATCTAGCTTTATAGAGATCTGGGTAAGCTCCAGTTTTTGTTCTGTAGTGTCTACTTTCTTTCACAACACTCTCTGTATTGATGCGTGTGTTTTGATCTGTCACACGTCACGTAAACGTATTTTTGAACATGTAAACTTATCCGTGCAAGTTGGAAAACAATGTGTGGAGCCAATAACATAAGTAAGATGTGAATCATTCAGTGCTGTGCCAGGCCATCTCGTCCTTTGTTCCATTGATTCAGTCATTTCTTCTGCATTTGTTCTTGCATAGGTCCCTTCCCCGCTCTTTCCCCAACTCATTCTTAATATTTTAATGATGACAGACTTATGCATTGGCCGGGTGCATGTAGAGTAATTATGGGGAAATGAACCTGCGGGATGCATGGGCCATTGACCAGCATATTGACTTTGACTGCCACCACAAGCAATTAAACTTAAGCTGCTCACGTCTACAGAAGCCTCTACTTTTCTTTATCTCCACCCCCACAAACACACTTAAACTAGATGCAAGGTCACCACAGAACTGTTAGTCAGCATTTTTCCCCCTACAGGGCCACAGCATCCTTAAGAAATGGCATCCATTCTTTTTCTCTTCCACCCTTTTCTATGCATGACACAGCGCAAAGGCTGACATGATCTTGGGCCTCCCCTAGAGTGGACTCCATAGCCCAAGAACTCGACAACTGTTTTGACATGCCTTTATCAAACAGTCCTGCCCCATGGCCGGTAGCAAGGCACCGACAACAGGGATATAATCCATCTGTCGAGCCATCTCTGAGTCAGAGAGTGCTTATCCACTGGGATAGGTGTGAGTGTGCGGCTATGGTTGTTCTCCTGAATCAGTGTTAGTGAGAGGTTTTTCAAGCCAGAGCCAGAGGGATTGAAAGCCTCGAAAAGCAGGGTTAGGCATGGGCCACAGTGCATCAGTGGAAGGAGGGATATTGTGCACCCTTTGGAATGCTGACTGTAGTCAACTTGAAATATACTTTGTGGACTTGTACGCTTACTTTTTAAGAACTTTACATTCTTGATGTTAAAGTTTGATGTTATTTGACAGATCAAAAAAAAAAAAAAAAAACAGTGCCATCTCTGAAATACAGATTTCTATTGGACTTTATTTATAAACCTGCAGTTTAGTAAATACATGTTTAACCTCCTTTGATTATTGTAAGTGGTGGTAGAAAATCCTGGAAAGTGGCTATTCTAGTGCTAGCTACATCTGCTTTTAGAACAAAACAGAAATTGAGAAAAGCGATTGAGGGGAGTCGTTTTCAGGTTATACAACTTTAAATGGAGGGAAAGGTTTTCCACTATCCCATCCTTCTTTTAGTCAATCAGAAGAAAAAAATAGAATCATTGAATCTAATCTAATCATCAATCAGTTTTTGATCTGATCCTTTGACATTAATGGACTACTGCTTTAAGAGTTCTATGTGACCACCCTGCCCATAGCCCCATTTAGAGTAGCAAACTAATTAAGATGTGATTTATTTGTGGGGATATAAATCTGTATGTTTTAGAAAGAAATTTGTCCTTTTGAGTTTTAATATTATTCTTTTTTTCACTTTTATATGGGATTTGCTGCTTTGTCTACCATTAGTGCAAACATGTTATTACCTTCTAGTGCATTAGGATGGAAATGTGTCAGGGTTAACACTCCTTTCACTGCCTTAGTTAATGCATCCTTTCCTGTCCCCTGGAACAGAAAGTGACATGCTCCCTAGTGGCTTTGCATAAAAGATGTAAAAGGCAGTACAAAGTTATCCACTGCATATTTCTCATGCTTACTTTCATCAGATGTGACAGATGAGAGGATGCTTTACAAAGGTAATAGCACAAAATCAAAGCAAACGTTCTGTTTTCCCTATCACACCACCCCATTAGAAATTAGACCCTGACATTTTCATGTTTCTAGCATGTTATGTTTGTGTTTCTCCCTGGGGTTAGTCCAACATTACATGCTTTCAGAGGTTTGGCCTTTCTATCCGCTCCCCTCCGAGAGTGAAAGAGAGCAGTGGATTAGTGTCGGGTTGTCTGTCAAATAAACAGGCCTACCGCTCGACTGCCACTGCAGCATTCTGGGGACTCTGAACACATATCGACTGAACACCTGTAGGCCAGGCTTTTTGCTTTCTGCTGACATAGCGTCTGTAGGGAGAGGATTTGAGACTGTCACTACACTTACAGGTCAGCTGTCATGTTAGCACTGCCATTCCAGCTATGTTTATTTTTATTTTTATTTTTTTTTCAGGACATAGAGAAAAACATGTGTTTGGAATGGCTTACATCATTTGGTTATCTTGCAAAAAAAAGAGTAGAGGGTTATGTCAACAAGTGAACACTGCACTGAAATGCATTGCATGTAAGGGCAAAACAGCTTACAGAACTGCAAACCATGCAATTGTAGGCCTATAATCTTAAAAACACACAACTCATAATGTTACAACTAGGTCGTAAAAATAGACAAGGCCACATTAACATCTTAAATGCAAGACAGTGGTAGAGCGGTTGTCCCTCAACCGGAAGGTTGGTGGATCGAGTCCCGCTCTTCCCACAGTTCATACTGTAGTTGTGTCCTTGGGCAAGACACTTAACCCACCTTGCCTCCAGTGCTGTTCCAGCTGTAACACTGGTGAATGGAACCTTAATGTAAGTTGCTTTGGATAAAAAGGTCAGCTAAATGAATAAATGTAAATGTAATAGACACACATCATTACTGTGATTAAACATTACAGTAAAAAAAAAGTAGTATACAGTATATAGTTCATATAATTCATCTATATGGTATTATTTTTCTAAATTTCTACTACATTGCCTCTTTCTGAAAATGGCTCCATGGTTAAAGGCTGAAAAAGGCATAAAGTGAAACAGCTAATATGATATCTATTTCTAGGACTAAAGTAGCATGTCAGAGAATAATCACATTTGAGGAGTAATTAAAGTCGAGGCTAAAAGCACTTTTAATTGATTACCCTGGATTCTGTGTAAAATAGGTTAAATACTCCTCTAAAATGAGTGCCATTACTCTCTTGCTCACTATTTATACTCTCCCGCTCCTCTCTTATTACCCAGGCAAGATGGCTGAGATTAAATTGGCCTGCAATGCACCTCCCTCGCTTCTCTGAATCTCTCCTCTGCTTTTACTTTATCTGCTCTTTTCTCTCCATCGCTTGATGTAGGCCATTGATCTCTTTCATGTACTTCACTCATCATAAAGCCATGCGCTGTATGTATTGTTGTCTAAAAGTACAACATAGCAACAATTGAGTCTCAACTGTGCTCACCATGGTAACGAATGATCTATTTATTGACCGCTATTGATTTTTTTCCCAGTCTTTCTTTCTTCAACTTTTTAGAAATGCATTATTTTTTGTCAAAACACCTACCTCCACAGGAGTTTCACTTTAATGTTCACTATCCAATAAGAGGTAACAGACCTAATAGTCATCAGTTACCAATGTGCCATTGGCAGCACTTTAGGGGAATTTCGTTTAGGTGTGTTTTTGTCCTCACATACCTGGCACCGTTACCATTGAGAAATTCCCATTCATCATAATAACTAGTGTTGAGTGTCCATTTATCAAGCACTGAATGCCAGGGTTTTACAGGGGCAAGTCGGCCCAAGGAGATTTACTTTCTAATGACTGTTATAAAACCTTGTACTTATGAGACAAATGATATGACAAAAGAGAAGAAAACAATATGGACAACAAACCCATTTCACATGGTTTAAGGAGAGTTACTAACAGACAAACAGCAAAGTCACGGAAATCTGTAAAATGCATTTCCTCCCTTCATGCATTATCTACAAAATGTAGGCCAATTCTAGTCTGAGTACCAGACTATTTCTCAGTTTATTCAAGACAGAAAACTTGTCTGGTAATGCAACCACAGCACCTGTTTGTCGGCGGTGCCAAATAAACCAACCATACAAAGCGGACATAATGACAGCAAGTTGGTATATTAAACTTTTTCCAAACCCAGTTGGGAGTACTGCAAAAATGTCCTTTTTCCGAAGAAAAGTTATTAGAGCTTCCAGTTGTTGTGATTTTAAAGACTAGGTTACTTAAAACAGACAGAGTGCCGCGGCAAACTTTGCCATCTTCTTTGTTTTGGAATAACTCCGCAGCGTAGAGAGTGTGACGTTGCCCACCCCATGGCTCTGATTGGTCCGGCTCTGCTTTAGTCGAGAGAAGGAACGGGCTTACGGAGTGTGCCAAGCTAGGCCAATGCCACCAGAGAAATACATAATAATGTTATCTTTAAGGTGCTGGGAAGTGTTTGACTTAGACTATTGCATGTTGGATGTATACTCAGTAAATGACTGTCACTTAATGGCAACAGACACACAGTCACTCTCCATGCCATTCTTCCTCAGCTCAGACCTTGTGACTGGAGTAATACATTAGCAGGATGAGGCAAGGCACCTTCACCACAAGACTAATCTGTAATGCATGCCTCTTTGAGCTTTATGCAAGTCAACATGAATTTGTCCAAATGTGATTAATATAACCTCTATATTCCACAAGGTACCATTTTGATGAATTAACAAATGGGGTGTGAATGTCTCCTGTTTAATCACACTGAGAGATGAAATGCTGGACTGCTGGAGAAGGCTGGCTGAGTGTAGTCACACTAATCTTTTTCTATCCGTATCCTGCTCAAATGAGGAGCAGGCAATGACTTGACATCCACTTTAGCTAGCTAAAAATCCACATGGTAAAGAGTGTGGGAGGATGGCAGTGTCTGCGTCAGCAGCTGTAATCTGTTTCTCGTCGACCTGATTAATGATTTCTTCCATCCAAAACGTACTAAATGAATATCAAAGTGCAAAGGCAGACGGGGATTTGTTTTTTACTTGAGGTATGTAACTTTTGTCACTTTTACAAAAAAAAAAAAACACTCCAGCATTGACTGTATTTGGTCAGTGATCCTGTTTATAAAACCTTGTACCTATAACATTGATTGACCATCAATACGGGACCCAGAGACAGGACACTAAACACAGTGTAGCATTGAACAACCAGTCTACCATGCTTCCAGAATACATAAGACTACAGTATATAGCTTTGTACTGCGTCAAGAATCACTCCATGCCATGGTGTTTAATAGTGTCTAGACTAAACTTGGTGCTGAAGGAAGGCTACTACTATCTCTCATAGGGGGTGCTGGCCTAGGATAAGGGTAAACTGAAAGGGTAAGGGAGAAAACAAGATTACAGAAGTAAAATGAACCAGATCAGAAAAAATGGAAAAAAAAAAATACCACTGAGAGCGGGACCTGTGTTTCATGGAGCAACAATTTGTAATTTAACTTTGTGCTGAGGTGATTTGGCAGAATTTGGCAAGTGAAAAGAAACTTGGACTAAATCAGCAAAAGAGTCAGGACCTTTTAGGAGCTTGACACATATTTGCAGGACTGGGTGTGCTGACAGATTCAAAAGAAAAAAATGAGCTGGTGAAACTCAATGTTATGTATCTGTTCACTTTGAACCATATACTCCATGTATTGATTTATTTTACAATTATTCTGATTTGATATTTCCCATTGCATAAGGGCTGCAGTCACAACATAGATTGGGTGTCTAATTTTTTTTTTAAAGAGGGTTTGCTTGTTGATTTACAAATCCCAGTGACCAGTGATCTCCTGGTGTAATTGAATCATAAATGCTTTAACACATGTTTTTGTGAAAATAGACGAACATAGATGATTTTTTCTTTTGCTGTTGGACTTTATATAACCTGCAATTAACTGCAATTGCTTCAAGTGCCAATCTTAAAAATTGAGCATAGATGAGATGAGGTAATGTTTCTGAGATTCAATCTGCTATGTAATTTATAAAACATGATAAGGCTTAACTTTAGTGGGAGTCAGTTTTATTCTTGATGATAAGTGTTAATGACTTTTGAATTTTAAGTAATTAAAATCAGTCTAAAACTGGGATCAATCTATAGTCATGATTTAGTTTGGTTGAAACTGGATCAAACTCAATTTACGTATTATTGCAAAAAACACATTTAATAGTGTTTTCTCATGTGCTTTTTGTGTCTAGTTGTTCAGTTCAGGTCAAATTTTGAGAAGGAGAAAATAGGAATTATGTGACTGTTACTGACTTCAAGTGGAGTGCCTAAACCAAAAGAAAACGTAAACTGGTCACTAAGTAGGTATGCCCAGAATTTTGCCATTTACCAAAGAGGCTCTCATTTTTAAATGCAAAAATATCTTGTTTACGTGAAGGATTTTAGCCAAAATATCTCTAGTCACACACTACACTACAAAAACTAAAATAAATGTCCCCTAGACCTCTTAAGACAAATGACACTCAAGTACTAGAAAGCCACTCTTAGTTATGAGTTTTTTTGTTTTGTTTTTATGACGCTAAACTGTAATTTAACATTATCAAACAAAAGCATCTGGACTCAGTTTTCAAGGTGAAGACGTTTTGTCTCTAATTCCAAGAGACTTTATCAATTCTGAGATCAACTGATAAGAGAGCTGAGCTTGTATCTCTAGAGGGAGGAGTTTTCCCTGAAACCAAACCTGATGGACCAGGCTGTTCTGGTCTCATGGTCGTTGGCTCTGAAAGGGAAGTGTGACTCCTGATGTGAGAGTCGTTAATGCTCAGGAGAGTTGTTAGTGACACTGCTCCATTCAGGTGCTGTGTTTGTTATTCGAGGGTGCAACTCTTAGAGTTGCTTTTACTTCAACCTTTTTTTCAAGATATCCTGGATGACTGAGAACCTTCACAGACATTATCAAACAAAAAAATTATCAAAACTAAAAGCTCACAAACCTGTTGTAAACTAAAATGTGTAACCCACTACTTCCATTAGAAATTTTTGCTTTGAAAGGGATTAAATCTTAATTTTCTGGGCTGAAAACTGTGTGTGAATAACAGGCCCAAGTGCAAAGAGAATGTCTTTACAAATATTTACAAATTAATGTATATGAAATAGATATCATATCTTTATTCAAGAGCGTGCGACCTCGGTTTGAGAGCTTCAGACTCAGATTTACTCTGTTTGCACTTGAAACTGTGTGCTCACATTCAGAAGTACGTGCATGCATTAACATTTATACTTTTGCTTTCAGAACCACCCTCCAGTGCTCGGGATGTTTCTGCTTGCTTGCAAAACCTCTGCTTGCGGATTGTTTTTGCTTGTGCTCGGATCTTTGTAGAAATGACCAATCAAATGCCAGGTCAGACGCTGACCAATCAGAATGCATTGGCTCCTCCCAAATAGAGTAAAGCTGAGTGTGAACACACAGTTTTGTGTGTGAGAGTGAGTAAAATCACACAAAAAGTCTCTCAAACTTCCATAAATGTACCCAGTGCTACATTTACCCATAGAAGCGTCATAACATTCTTTAAACTTTTCACCCCACAATAATAAGTTTGTATTGACACGTTCATGCCAGACACTGACAGGTATTTGCTTAGCCTTATTTTTGAGTTGCTCACAAAAAAACTTCCAAGACAAATTTCACCATGAAGCTTGCTTTTGTACTATTTTTCTTAGTTTTATTAGCCACAGGCCACTTTTTTATATATATTTTTGCTCCAGTGTGTCTCAGTATTGAATAGTATCTGAGAATCCTATGCCTTTCTTCTATAATGTCTGTAGTTTGAATTAAAAGAGCCAGTGCTTTGCTGGCTGCTCACTGGAGATACCTCTCCTAATGCTCGGCTATCTCTCCACAAACCTCAGGTATATTTAGTGGCTGTTATCTCTTTATGAAACATGAAGCACACTGCAGAGGCTTATGTTATACACCTCGAATGTGTTGGCTTAAGTTAATGCCAGTGCGTGAAGGGGGCTGGGAGGAGCCTGGTGCACTCAGGGTAGAGAGATAGAAATATTACTTTTTTGACTATGAGTTATAGTCAGCATTTTCCCACAAATTGTTCAATAAAGTTGGGTAAAATATGGAGGTGGAATGTGGCTGGGTTAAGGTGAATAGGCTAAATATTCTCAAACTCCTGCCTGTATTCTGCCCAGTTGGAGCTTATAAATATCAAAGTTTGCTGCTCAAATATCTTCCCACACATCAATTTATTACAGACCTAAAAACAATGGAGACTGTGTTTTTCTTCTGTTTTAACACCTTGGATAACACAGTAAACAAGAATTCTCTCCTTAGCTGAAAGATAACTCATATGCCATGCGAAGATCCCTGCAAAAATCCCTCTATAAATAAAATTTGGAGCTGCTATATCAGAAAGGTCGTTAAGGGCGCAAGAGCAATGTTTCTCCTATCATCTTCATAAGGCAACATTTCTGTGGTACTTTTCAGAACAGCAACCACTTTTTAAGCCAATCCTTTAATCAACACACTAAGGCATGACCTCTTATCTCCTCCACAGGTCGGGCTGACGTTTTTGTAGCCCAGACTTAAGAAGAAGTTGTCCCAACCTAATTACAGTCTGTTATGAATCAGAGTAAAATCACTGAGGAATTTTAATCTGGTTTTAGTTCAGTTCATAGTGCATAGTCTGCCCTCTGCAGAGTGACCAACAACCTTCCCATAGAAGCAGATGTGTGCTGCATTTTGATTGTGGTGTCGGCATTGCCTTAAAGAAAATTGCCTTGGCAGTCTTTAGGAGCCATATTCTGAAAAAGGTTTTCAAGATATATCCATGTCAGTAGTTTCTTTGGTAATGAATGTGTAGACTTTTTTCTTTTGGTATCCTCTTAAAGAAAAGTGGTCAGGTTTCTGTGCTCTTGTGCTCAAATGTTAGTATCTAATAATGTTATTATATCATTATAAAAAGTCAGAACCAATAGAACTAATACAATAAAACATCTCATACTTTCTCAATATGCCGTCTGTTATGTTTTGTGTAAATAAAAATTTTCACAGGCATGGCATATCAAGATGTTGTTTAGAGAGCCCGATTATTGCACAGGTGTGACTTAGGACTAAAATGTGCAGTTTCACTGTATTGGGGTGGTTCCACCACTCCTTCACATCAGGTTGTTGATTGTGGCCTTTGGAATGTTAGTCCTCTCCAATGACGCTAACACAGATTTGGACAGATTTGTGAACAATATTTGAGAGAAATACGCCTTTTGTGTTCATAGAATAAGTCAGAGTTCAGCTCGTAAAAAATGGGGGCATAAACAAAAGTGTTGCATTTAAATTTTTGCTCAGTATATATTTGAGCTAGGTAAAATAGTGCAAATGGCACTAATCTGTACAAGTATATTTCCATTAGAAACATTCTTTATAGCAAGTGCCTTAGATTTAGTTCATTTTTAAGTCAACAGTTCATTGGAATCTGGAGATCGATATCATGCTCACAACAAGCTTAACAGCTCCACACAGACCTCCATGTTTGGGCTGGAAGGCAGGAGATCAATGGTGTAAAATAGAGGAGAATTAACAATGGGGAGGACAGACGCTCTGACCTAGCACATGTTAAGGCGACAGGGTGAAGCCTGTCACCCTGATAATCTCTCCACTGCAGCAGAATAAGGCTGTGATAAAGTAAATACCCTCCTGAGTCTGTCTCAAAGAACACTGTTAAATAACTATGGGTGACTGTGCCTGCAAATACCTTCTGACATACTGTATCAACTGGACATGTCAAATATACTACAGTAGTATAAAGTAAATGGCATGGATTTTATATAGCGCTTCCACCTATAATCGCCAACCTTCCGGTTATAGGACAACCACTCTACCACCTGAACCACTGCGCAGTACCTGTATTTGTATCTCTGTATAATATAATATAATGCAACCTGGTACAACAGATGTGTATTATAAGCACAATGTGTTGAATCTTTCTTTACTGCTTTCATACTAATTACAATATTTAACAGCTTGAAAAACTTTAAAGCTCATTTTCTCCACATTGTCCTCCAGACTGCCTTTCTTTGTGCCTTCATTTGATTAACATTGATATTCATTAACACCTGATCGTGCTGTGCTTTAGGCCTGGCTCTTTGCCTCCAAAGGAAATCGATTGCATTTTCATTCATCCAGTTGGGAGGGCCCAAGTTGCTTTGTAAGGTGCAGCAGTGATTAGCAAGCTAGTTAGGGCAATATACAGTGATTCTTAATTAATTGCCTTAGGACTCCTCAAACATCACTGTTGTTCTAAGTGATGCTAGCAGGAGTAATTTTAAAAAAATTATAAGGATTGAGAAGTGATATAAAAGAACAATAAACGAGAAATATTAGATAGGACATGGTAAATCATGCCTGCCATCTTTCCTACTTCCATTACTGATCAGGGAAGGGTGAAGGATGATGACAAGTTGGCCAATTTCCCCAAACTCCCAGTGGATGTCCTTGAAAGTGACAAATAGCCAGGCTAATTGTGTTGGGGTCATGGCCGTTAGGAGGGAATGATCCACTTTATTTGGAACGGAAATCCATGAAGGGAGTTCATTCCCAATCTGAGCTGTCTCCATCCACATTCAATGAGGGATGGTCTGGATCCTCTGGGAAGCATCTTAAACCAACTTTCAGTGAACAAGCACAGCGGTAACTGTATGTGACAGGCAGCAGATATATGTTTAGTTTTTTCCAACCCAGGGCCATTAAAGTGGTGACTGCATTATAGAAAAGACTTCTGGAGGTACCTCCCATTTGGATCATTTGTGGGCCATTTTAGGTGAGAACAATTAAATTTCTGGAATGGCATGAACCTCTTTGAGCAACTACCTCCATACTCCCCAGTTTCTCATCAGTTCATTTAGTATCTACGTAAATGTCAATGGCAAACCATCAGGGCCATCAAAGGGTCTAAACATTTTCTGTTTCCACCTCAGGCAGCACAAAAGATGATTGTTGTTGCTAGTAACTGTTTCTGGGCCTGCAATATTGATATACGTACATTAGAGGGTGAGTGATTAGCCAATCAAATCTATGTTTACTGTGCCCAAGGGAATCTGGCTTCCTGAACATTTCTGGACATTCTTTTTAGACAGTTCCAAAACAATAGTATATTGTTGACAGCTACAGTGAAAATGAAGAAGTTGGAAATGTTGTTGTGGATTTTTTAAGAAGATGAACATTGAAAGAAATATTGGTTACAAAAGCTCCAGTTTGGTTGGGCATAATTCACCACTGCCAAATGCATTTTTTTATATTTGTTTCTGCAGAGAAAGACAAGATATTTAAATTTTGATCTCAAGACGTACTTGAGGTGGCATGTCAGAACTGAGCCATGAACCAGACAAGCATTGGGGCTTGTGTTTTGGCATGCTGTTAGTGGGGACTATGAGCAGAGATTTTACTGGGCAGATGCAAGTGAGTGGGGGGATATGCATGTGAAGCACAGCCAGCTCCAGCCTTTCTGCCACACTGAGATTACGCGAGAAGAGGAGGTTTTCATAGAACTGAGACTCCCTGTGGCACTGCTGTGAAGAGCCATGGAGCACAGGCTAGCAAGCAAACAGACAAGGCTGGATGGCTGGCTGCTGGATGGAAGGATGAGGGAGGTGAGAGAATTAAGGAAATGACATGGGAAATGGCTCAAAGCAAGAAAGTTAGAGTGTACTGTGGAGTATTTTTGTCTCCAACAGTACAAAGACAGGTATGGGAGAGCACTAGTCCTCCAAGACTCTGGTAATAGCTTGTAGAAATCTGACAGACCTCATTCTTTCCCTCAGCCTCTTTCTATCAGTGTTCTTTTTTTCCTGCCTTGCTTCTTTGTCCTCACATACTATTTATCTAGCTCAGTTTCAGTGGGAGCAGGCAGCCGGGAGCCTTGATGTTGGAAAGGAGAAGGAAGTGAAGCCAGGTGTGCAGAAGGAACATGATGGGCCCCCAGGTTGGGCTGAGAGGTGAGGGACACACAATGAAGTGTGAGACAAAAGAATGAGCTTCACTGCTAATGACTCCCACAGGGGAGACCAGCTGCTCAGTTTAAGAAGACTCAATGCACTGCTATCATGTTGAACTGTCTATCTATCTATCTATCTATCTATCTATCTATCTATCTATCTATCTATCTATCTATCTATCTATCTATCTATCTATCTATCTATCTATCTATCTATCTATCTATCTATCTATCTATCTATCTATCTATCTATCTATATGATACAGGTTTACACACAGATACAAGCTTTACAGTTGGGTATAAAGTGTGGAGGTCACATGCACATTTTTTCCCCATTCTTTTATGCTCATTCCAGTAATATTGGTGGTCTTTGTGATGCCTCTGTTATCACCTCCTATTATGGGATAAAGACGGGAATATTCACACTCCCATGTTAGCACAGTAACTTTTAGGATGAAGTGAGACTTAAGAAAGGCAGGAATATCCCACAATGAAAAGTGAGAATAATAAGCTTTTGATGACAGATCTGACGTAGAACACACACACACACACACACACACACACACACACACACACATACATATATATATATTCTTTTTTTCTTATTTTATATATTTTTAGAAGTGACACAAGGTTGCATTAATATTTTTTTTCTCTTAACAAATATGTACTTAAAAACACAGATTAAAGACAATTTAATAATCTAAGTCACCATATGCTCTCAACTAAAGAATGAATAAATTGAAAACAAACCCAGCTCCCTTTCCACCCTCACGCTCCTGGTAATTTACCCAAGACCTTCTGCTTGAATTTCTTTTTGTCCTCAATTTGTATTCCAGTCAATACTGTTACTGAAATTAAAGGCATGGCAAAAATGTCAATGTAATATTCATCTACTCAGTAGCTGTTTGTACACAGCCATTGCAAATGATATTCTGGCGAAAGAAAGCCCTAATCAATACTACACTGGACAGACATCTGTGTGAGAAAAAGAGATAAAAAAAAAACCTGACTGTAAGGAGCTACTGTATGACAAAGCATGTGAGCCCTCTAGTGTTAAGCTGTCTATTTTCACATTAGTGGCAGATTAAATAACTGCAGTTAAAGCTCACTTCTGTGTGTGCTCTACAGTCTATATGTATATCTTTAGCATCAACAGAATAAATTGCTAAATGTGGGTTAACATTTCTTCCCCACTGGCATACAGAGAACAAAGTCTCATTTTAATAATCTCTTCTGAAATGTAATGTGCACAAATTAAAACCGATCACCATTTATTTCAATTCATTTTCAATTCCCACGGCATTTGCAGGTCACTTTCAAATGGCACAAAGTCATTGATGTTCAATATACAAATTACCAGCAGGTGACATTTGTTCGCACATTTTTGTGAGAGAAAGAATTTCCTTTACTTTAAAAGGCATAAAAGGAATCCTGAAGGCCTGTGCTCTATCTGGTGAATAATGTGATATTAAGTAGATGTGACATTTAAAAAAAGGCTTTAATATCCTGCTATTGATCAAATGCACGGTGACAAGCATCATAGCTCAGTTAATGGCTTTCTTGCTGAAACTATCCAAAGATTCACTAAAGACTCTGGGCATGTCATGGCAAGCTGTCTGCATTCACATGCTCATTAAAGTGGTTTGCATTGAGTTATTGAGTGTCATGTAATTTAGAACCATATTCAAACATACAGCTCACAATTGACACTTACGCCAGGACTCATAGCAATGTGGCACTTAAACATTTATTTGAAAACAAACAGCTGCCTAAATATTGACCCTTGAGGCATGTACAGTAATTACTCAAAATGTACTGTAGGTCTCTATTGAAGGTAAAACACAATACTGTATCAGTATTGATTAAGTAGTATTAAATGTTGATAAATCAATTCAATCATTCAAATTAAGGTCCTCAAAAGGTATTAAAAAGTCATTGTGGTTGACGTAGCAATACGTGAGGGACTAGAGAAATACCAAGCACTCAAGGAAGAGTTGGAAAAAGCTTGGAACCAACACCAGACATCTTGGTCCAGAAAAGTGCAGTACTAGGAACAGCAAGCCTCCAGTACTCTGGTAGAGGACCCAAGCTTGAAGGATGAGCCCACCCGCGAAGGGTGAAGGACAAAGTTTTTTTATTTTTATAAAATGTACTTTAAATGAGTTGTACAGTTGTATTACCTGGACAGCCAGCACTGGACACAGAACATTTCACCTCTGAATGTCACTGCAGTTGGCAACATAATTTATCACTCTAATTGAATACTAAAGAAACATGCTTTACCTCTCTTAATAACATTAGAATGCTCCAGGTGACATAGTCAGCACCACTTTAAACGCTCCTTTAATTGTATTGTGTGCACTCTCCAACCTGTCAAGCTGTTTTGTTCATTTTAGACTATGTTACCAAGCTTATTAAATTTCTGTTGGCAACCCAGGAAGAGTTAGCCAAAAGAACATAATTACTGGCATGTCCAGACATCCTTCTTTGATTGGTTGGCCGGGGTAAAAAACATTTTGTATGCACCCTACGAAACTCTAATGAAAGACAAAGAGAAAACAGATGAAGCAGATAGTATGAGAGAGAAGACGATGAGAGATAACCCCTGACTGTGAAATGTTCTGATACTGTTTATTTTTAAAAGAAAAGACCCCTACATGGACTCGGTCCCCACCCGTGTGAAGCTTCTCACATAGCACTAAGCAGAGTTTACTCTCAGCACAGTTTGTCTGGCTTACCTCCTTGCTGTGCGGCTGTTTTCTTTGAGCTGCTGTGAGCTTTGTTGCCCACAAGCCTGTCCGTGGAGACTGGCCTCCTCTTCGCTTCCTCGGACCACAGCTGGCCTTCAGGAGTCAGCCCTCAGTAGATGTGTGGAGAGACATAACAGGCTACAATTCCTGAACTCCCAGCAGCAAAGTCACTGTAAGATTAATGAGTGTTGCAGTGTCTACTGGCGACATGCTGGCCATCTAAATCTTGGTCCACTGGAAAGATAACTTGAAGGGGATTTATGTTTTGTGAAAGAATTTTTTTTTATATAGTTGGATTTGTGAAATTTAATCAGTACAATTTTAGCAAAGTGGATTGGGTAGGAAGTACTGCACAGAATTGAAGAGAATGAAGACTAGAGTTGTTCTTGAAACAATGGGATTATCTTGTTTTTTGCCCTTATACTTTTTTTATAAAAGCTGCCATATTAGGCATGAAGACAAAAGAAACACATTTCATTTTGTCAGAAAGTCACCCAGACCTCTCTGTGGCGGGAAATGAAATAAATAGGAAAGGAGTGGCAGGAGTGAGTGGCTGGGTTGACATTTACTGTGATTAGCGTTTGTTGTGGAGAATGCATTCCTGTCAACCCTTCACTCACTATCTTCGTCTCATGTTATTCCCTCATGTCTGAAGGCATAGTGCATAGTGTTTATTGGCTAAGGCACACTACATGATTCTAAAATTTGTTTAAAATATGTTGGAGACAACAAACATCAAAATGATACTTTTAATTAAAATGGAACATAAAGATGATATGGCCATCAGCAGCCTCACTTTTGTAAGAACTCGGTGGTGATTCCACAGGCACAAAGATCAAACAGAAATGTAATTAAATCCCACAGTGATGAGCATGCTTCATAGATGCCTTTGACTATTTGTGTTTAATTTGAAAGAAGGAACAAGTTAAATCCAAGGACCACCAGTCAATGATGCAGAATTTGGAATGTTAATAATAGAGTTTGGTCATTTGCTCTGGTATTTACATTACATATTTGTTCTGTCTTTTACACCTGCTAACCATGTGGTTGCAAATTAGCAGCAAATGGAGGACATTTTCTTTCCACTGCGTATGGATTCTGGGTTCCCCTCTATCAAGGGCATAATGGTGCAATCCATCGGCTGATAATGGCGGTGTGATCCACAGGTCGGCCAGCCCGGCGCCAGAGCAGAACGGCATCTCTCATGGCCCATTACAGCCTGCTTAATGACCACACTGATGACCCAAACTCTGTGTCAGGCTGTCCTCATTCTGCCTGTTTAAAACAACATTTCTCTCCTGGTGTGAAGGTTCACTCACCCTGGCAGCTCTATCCACACTGGTCCATTGGGATAGCTCGATTGCATTGGTCTTAACATGAGTCTATGATGTAAAGGTGGACAAAAAATATTTAGTGAAGGTTTGAATTCATCCAGTATTTCTTGAAATCTTCTACTTTTAATGGCAACTTTGAGTGCCAGATTATTGGGTCTTGTTTGTGGGAGTTTTTATTTACCAGTCCGACAAAAAAAAAAAAAAAAAAAAAAAAAAACAAGGGGTGTATTAAGGGTGATTATAAAGAAGAACCAGCTGCCATTGCATCAATTCTTAAATTCTTACAAATAGCATTTAGCAAACATCTGCTCATGTTACTCCCCCAGAGTCAATAAAGCACATTTACTCACTTTAACTGCTGATGGTTGACAGTTATGACACAAATTATGATCCAACTTCCTTCAGTAAATTCCAAAAAGTGCATTTTTTCATGATCAAGACCAACCTGAAGCTGACAGCCAAGTATAAAATAATTTCTCATAATATTTCACTGTTTTTGCAGCAATTACATGACTGTCCAGGACTTCTTTGAAAAACGTGTCCATTTATTAATATAACAAGAAATATTAAATAAAAAAAAACAAAAAAAAACAACAACTATTAGTTGTTTGTAAATGTAAATGCACAATATTTTTAAAATATGTCCAGGTCCTGAAAAGATGTGACACTGAGAAATTATCAAAAGCAATGCCTCTTTAAATGTATTGAATGTTATATTTTAAGATGACAAACAACATATATGAAATAACAGTATAACAAAAAAAGAATTAGACATTAGGTAAAAACAGAAATAAATGAAAATGAACCAAATAAACTATATTTTAATCAGTATTTTTTTTTTTACCTCCATCCCATCATGTTGGTGCCATGTTATGATATGTAGCCATGCTGTACTCTGACAAGGGATGACTGATGATCTATCTGAATGAAAAATACAGTCATAGCCATGGGGCAGAGTGAGGACAGGGACAGAGACGAGCAGACAGAGGGAGACAAATAGATGAGTTGCAGATATGGGACCAAATCTGGGGATCTTAATTTAGTGGGCCATAATTAAAAATCTGTTTGCCAGTTTTCCCTCGCCCTGCTCCACGGTCCCGCCTCCCCATGACAATTAAACATTTAATCACCATCTGTAAACGGGGCTGCATGGGAAACTATGTTTGACCCAAACTTTAAATGGAAGAAGATGTTGTTGAGGAACATTAGTCTATGTTATGTTCCAGTCCATTTTAAGCCAAATTATCGTTTTTTTTTTTTTTTTATATTATAACTGATTAGACATGGCAATGCCAGCTTGTATCATTTCATTTCAATTAGCTTTTAGAAGCTTTGTCTTGAAACACAAATATTAAACATACAAAAACAACCATGGGACACTTGCATTGATTTTAGGCAAATACAGAGGTAGTGAGCTAAAACATTACATCTGTATTACTACATTTTGTCTATTCAACAAAACATTTTCAAACAACTAGAATATCAGATATGCTTCTGTGGTGTGTGCCTCGAACACTGTGTTCCACATCCAGCTCCAGCTCGTTTCTCTCTGTGAATGCATAAAGAGACTAACAGAAAACCTTGAGCCATAACAACAAACACTGTATTTCTTGAAGGTGAGAAGAGCTGGCATAATGCTGCAAATTAAGAATCAACTAGTTTGTAGTAGCTAATGAATATTATACAAAAGGTTTTTTAATTTCTTTTTTGGGTTAAACATGGCTAGGTTATGCTATTTCACGCTAAAATAAAATGTTATCTGTTAACTGTGTGTCCAGAGATGTTGCGATCTACAGGTAGTTTGGTGTAGTGCAAACGTTTTTGCCATGTTGTTAATTTACAGTATGACATATGTATATACTTTAGTCAGTCAGCAGTACAGCATCTCACGTGTCTTGTTGCTATCGCAGGCTATTAATTTGGCATGAATGCATTTTGATTGAGAAGTGTTCTGCCTTAGTCGTCTAACATTCTGTCTTATTTTCAGTTGTATCTTCTCCAATAAATATTTTGTTTGGAGGCTTATCGCAGTAAACAAGCACAAAGTGTAGTTATAGTTACAGCATATTGACTTTGATCAAACGTCAGTGATGGTGCTTGTGTTTGTGAAGATCTGTATAATCTAAGTTAAAAATAAAATCAAAGCTTTCACCCTCCCTAATTTTACACTCATGAGAATGGTGACTGTATTGGCACACACAATATATTTTATGGTTTCCTTTGGGATTTATTGTTTGTGTTGCTGTTGTCCAATGGCATACAATTAAATAGCAGTTATTAGTGTGCTAAAGTGTGACCCAGTTTCATTATCTCCTCTAAACTCAAATGTCCAGCAAGGTTTTTAAAATTACTTTAAGATTTGCACTTATTCCTCAGTCGTTTAAGCGATTAAATGTCCCAGATAAAACATCCTGTCAATATAGTGTCAGACATTCCCAAGTGAAGTGGGTATGCGCTGATTGTGGTTAGAACCATTTGAGGTATTTTCAGCTTTTATTGCAAAGCACTAGTTAAAGTCCTCCCAAAAGCCTTGCCTGAAACTGGGATCAGTCAGAAAATCTTCCTCCTGAAAGTGGATTTGTGAGCCTTTTGGGTTTTGTCTTACGCATCCTTTTCTCTCCTCCTTCTATCTCTTCGGCTTGTCTGTTTTAGTGTGTAGACATCCTTCATGGTATATTTTCTGAATCTCAATTGGAATGAGCAGTTTGGCCTATGCAGCATTTTTTAGGTTGCATGTTAAGTATCTAGATATAGATCTAGATGCGCTAGTTTGGGAACCATATTTGTAAGACTTACTACTTATCAGCGCCTTAAATTTACTACTAATAATCTGGATGGGTTCCACATACAGCGTTTGTAGAGGGCAGGTACTTTAGATGGATACGTTGGTCAGTGATTTTACGAACAACCTGCAAGTATCTGCCTATCACAAGCTCTATTGTCAAACATAACTGCTAATACTGCCACACAACTAGCCCGAACATCAGTCAGATAGATTTAGAGTGAGTTTGTGAACTCAGGAATCTCACAAGTATCCAGCTGCAGTCTTTGACAACATGGATGCAGCTTTAAAAAATGGTTAGATGGCTTAATTGTGTATGTGTACAAGTATGACTATAATGTGTGCTGGGAATTTTAAAATAGTCAGACTTTTTGACTCACCACATTATGTAATTAAGTCTCAAAGTAGACCTGTCTGACTGTATCTAGAGGGGGAAGGTGGCTATGGAAACTTAAAGATGACATGAATTACAACTCAGTCTATTTTCTTGCCAGCCCTTATCAGGTTCTGGTCCTTTTTCTACAGGGACGCTTTAGATTCTTATATCAGGCAAGGGCTTAATGGAATTGATGGCTCTGTATCAACTTTGGCCCAGAAGAGGATGTGGTTTGAAACAGGCATGGGCTCAGAGGAGCTGTGCCAAAAAACCCTTAAGTCTCCATAGTTACTCTGACAGAGATGACTGGATGGACTAAGGTCCTGGGAACAGGACGTTGAGTTATTAAATTAAGTGGTTTATAAATGTTTAACATTTTTCTAATGTGTGTAAGGAACAGACCAGAAGACCTATAAATGAATGCAACTTTTGTCTTTTGTTTTTTTTTTGTAAGAGATTAAAGATCTGACAACCACTGCAATAAAATCTATGTAGACTTGTGGATAAAGTTGTTACAATAGTAGATGAATGAGATATTTTTATATTCTGAAGCACAACGGTAAGTAAGTTGAAGGAAAGTAAAATAGGGGCCATATTGAAGCATCCAGTGTTTTTATCCCCATCATCCTGCTGCATCACATACAACAAGACAACACCACAGAGGTGCTTTTCAGCCCCATGCCGGAAGCAGCAGTGAGGTCGATGGCAAATTATATCCCTGATCCAGCAACAGACTGGGGCCCTTCTGATGCCTTGCATAAAACACTCATAAATGTTTGATTGTGTTTACTGTGAGCCATGGTATGAAAAACAAGTCTCATCACACTGAATCAGGGCTGCCCGCTCAGAGCCCCGGGACAAGCTTCTAGTTGGATTCAGTTGACAAGAAGAATGGAGAATGGCCTTGAACTCAGTGAGGAATTATGTGCATGGGGGATTGCTGGAGGAACATGTTTTTGTTTCTTTTGAGGGCAATATTAGTTCAGGAGTAAAGTAATTGGAGTACCTAAAGGAAGGGCGTTGTAATTTTTATAATTTCTTCGCAACTTCTTCGGAAAAAAAAATATTTCAATTTTATTCTAATATAAACTCAAATTTAATTGCAAGTTGAAGCTGTTGAGCTACTATATTATAATCATATTTAAATAAGACCAATCTTCAAACCTTTTATTTGTTTTGGATAATTTATTTTTGTATTGGAAATTGTCAATAAATAAACAAAATTATAGTGAATCTGAAACTTTATTTGGAAACTACTAGGATTTATGTGAAAAAAAAAGAAAAAAAAGAAAATGTGCAGTGTGTGAAATGTTTTTTATTTGAATTGATGAACACGGTGTAATAATCAAATAGCATACTAAAATACAAAACGTTTTGTAAAAAAAAATGTGACATTGCCAGGTATTTTAACAGATGAGAATGGTCAAGTTGTAATGACAAGCTTTAACCAATCCCATGCTCACACACATGGCTTTCTAAAAGGAAATCAATGGCGGTAGAAAAATCCTACTGGGAAAGTGTTTACTCCAGTGCTTGCTACATTTGCTTACTCAGAGAAAACAAAAGAATAGGAATTTGAAAGAATAGTTGTCATACAGTATTTGTCATCCGTATGAAGTAGGAAATGCTGCTATTGGTGAATTAAATGAAAAGATCAATTAATTCAACCATAGACTGAAGTATTGTACAAAATGTCAGCCAACGATTAGATGAAATAACAACAGTGTCTAGACAGACTTCTTTTGAGACACCTGCAGAGTATCTGTGAAACTATTGGATTGATACAGCACAATGTATTCTCCACGGCTCTGTATTGAATGAAGAACATAACAATCTGTCAAGTTCACTTCCTACAAAGGACATTCAGTCTGTATTCTGAATGACCTTATCTGAGCAACAGACTGGTCAATTGTTTAAGGTGGTTGGAGCAATCAATGATTATGATGGAACTAATGAGTTCAGTGAAACAGAAATAACCCAGGTACATCAATATTTCTTTTAAAATTTTTAATTTTACAGTGAACATTCCTGTACTAAAGCTATTAAAGGACAAGGTCATACAGTGTGTCCTCACTGTTACACATACATTTACACATATTTAGAATATAGGCTCACAACTTTTTTTTAAATATTTACATTTTTTAGTATAAGGAATTATTTTGACAAACAACCACATTTAAACAAAATTCAAACACCTACTGCTGAAAGCTGAGCCAATCATCGTTACAACTTGCAAATTCAACTGAATACCATACCGGTCTACAAGTGGCTCATATACTGCCCTAAGCTACAATAAGATGTGTCTTTGTAAATACAAATCAAACTTTAGCATGACAAAATGAATCTTGTTGTAGTGTCCTTCGTCAGATGACCAAGTCAACCATGTGACCGGGTAGAGTAGGCCAAGTGTATCTGACAACAGAACATTTCAAATACGTAGAAGTTTGTTGGCAAGCCCTAAGGCATGACTGCCAGGCATAAGTCGAGTGCCATTCAAGATTTAAACTGTAACAAGACTTGAGTCCATAGAAATTGTTGTTCAAGTCACGTCTAAATTCAAAGGTCTATTTGTTTGAAAATTGAGTATATTATTGACTAACTAAAGACAAGGATGCATTTAAAAGTATGGATGGATATACATAAACCAAAGTTGTTATTGCTTTATAACTTTAACTGTATTTTTACATATCCACACTCAGCTGTCATTACTAAATCAATTTCAGTAGGTAATTTGAATCTATGTAAAAAAAATAAAAAAATAACTTTTATACATGCCACTTTGAGGTTTAGCATGGTCCATGCAAGGTCTTGGCAAGAAGAGTATGCGTTGATGTGCAGATTTCGACTCTTTTATTTTCTTGCCTTTAGAAAAGACAGGGGACTTAAAACATCATATACCCACAAATGATATCTGCAGCTTGGGGTTTGAGCTTCAATATTGACAAGCACTGCAAATAAGTACAGAAGAATCACATGTATATTTTTACTTTTACTTCATGTTTTTGTGCCTGTGGGGTTGCTGTAATGTATAAACTACTTTATAATATATAGGTGCACAGCTTTAAAAACCGGCTGGGGGCAAAAAAAAAACAAACATTGGAGTTCTGGACCTGGATAACCGTTAGCATGTGTGTTTATGTTTTAAAGCCACACTATGTAACTTTTTACATAAAAAAAGAACAATGATTATGTGAGTTTGCCGCAGAGTACTTTAGTCCCTACAAATCCTAAAATATTACAGAAGTCTGTTTCTGCAAATGTTCTGCTCAAACAGTATGTTCCGGGAATATATCGAAAGCTTATTTTGCTGTACTTTATTATTTTTTTTATTTACACTAGATGCACCATAATGCTAATATTTTTGTCTGCCCAATAGTCAGTCCAGATCAAACAGATAAAAACATTAAATACAGGCGCAGCACAGTGCCTGTGCAGACACATTAAGAGCCACATTGTTCTGGTGGACCAAAAGTGTGGAATAATGGATGACCACTGTGCAAAGAATAATATGATTCTACTGAAATAGTATAACTTTAATAGTTTATTATTAAGAGGCAGATGGAAAATGTCTGGTAAAAGTTTTTTTAATGGCTAACTTGACTGAATGCAACCTACGCTGACATTAAATGTATAGTAAACCAGGCATACCCTAATATTTTAGTCACATCAACCATTTTTAGGTTTTCATGCCAGCAGACAAAGAACTATACTTTGACTTTAAAATTCATACATTGTTCATCTGTATTAGATGTGATGGTCAGGCACTGAACAAATTTGGCTTATAGTCACCGCTAAACCTGTTATGCCTTCCTTATGCGATTTGCAGCAATCACACAAACTGCCAGCCAACTTCATCCACATGGCACAGCGGCAGCTCATAATAATAGACCATCTGTCTTACCTGTTAATCACTATCAAGCTTCGCCGTTCCCAATATACAAGGATGAATGTGTCTAATAAAGCCAGAACTTCTTCCTCACTTTAAAGTTGCACTTCAGACATGCTTTGACAATATGTGAAGACGTTTTAGGGCTCATGAGAGGTCATACTGTTCCTGCTATGATGAAAAGTTTGGATTTTAGAAAATCTCTTGGCACTTCACTCACACAAGTTCAGAGGAAAGCTGACAAGAGTCTAAGACTACAGAAGTCCATTTGCTGCGTAAGTGGCTCAGAGAACAAATTAAGAGGGAATCAAAGTGCACCAATTTGCAGGTATCCAGCTAAAGTAGGTAGTCTGTTATTATTCTACTGCTTCTCTATTACAACCACCAAAGGGAATGCTACCAAAGCAAATGCTTGCCATAAGTACTTAATTTAGAGACGTACTACAGCATTTAGATCATCTGAGTCTCTTTTTACCTTGGACCACCACCTATGAATTCTCACTTTTAACACTGAATAATAGCTACACACTTTTTTCCAGTCCTAAGTTCTCTTCATTTTTAGGCAAGGGATGAGGTTATTCAGAAATATTTGGATGCAGGTGTACAAACATCCACATTTAATAAAAACACCTACTGCTAAAATGAGAAAGATTAACCAATTCTTCTTTTTGATTGTACTTGTAGTTCCATGTCTCTCCCAAAAGCAGGAGAGCACTTTTCTGAATATGAGAGGACAGAATCCTGAATTAGATATGGAGAATTAATAATTGAAAGCACTGCAGTTCCATACAGACAGACATGCCTGAGACTCACTTTCTAACACTTCCAAAAGGTCAAGAGACATTCAAGAGTTCTCTCACTTGTCAGGCACTTATGTTAAAATCAAATGGCACATACATTGCTCCAAAAAAAGTACTTCTAAAAAGTCTCACCTAGCGCTGGGCAAACAATCTATATTATCAAAAAAAAAAATTTTATAGTTTAGGTTTATTTTTATTTTATTTTTCACAGTTCTGTGTGACCTCGGCCTTCTCCGTGCAGCAAAGTTGCATTGCAGCGTCAACAATCAGGGAAAACCAGCTCACTCCCAAGAAAGCATTAGTCTTCAATAGTTTGGAATTGGTTCGGATTTGTGGCAGCAGACGATTAATTAGTATGCCTTAACGGCCATATTTCCAGACTTTTATAACCGTAACTCCGTCATTGTTTGTCCAATCAGAAAAATTCAAAATGCATTGGAATCCTGATAGTTTCCATTGATATATGGCTTATTACGGTAGATACAAGCAGCCCTGTGGAGAAAAACAAAACAAAAGAAGAAAACTAGATGGTGCTACTCGGCTTCGCAATACCGTAATTCCACAGATTTTTGCCCAAAATAAAAAAAAATCAACGCTGTGTCTTTATATCAATATTATATACGATATATATTACGGTCATGCCCGCGATGTCACTTTCAAAGAAGAGAAAAAAAAAAAAAAGAAAACTTTTGACACTTGCCTATAGCTAAATTTTAAGTGAGGAAAAGAAATGTTTAAAATCTGAATTTTATTTTTTTGGGGGCCATATTTTTCAGCCCTAGTCTCAACATATGCATAGACATTTAATATGAACACGGAAATTGCATATTGAAAGCAAAGAATTGCCCATGAAAAGGTCAGGTATGTTTTAATTATAAGCCTCAGCACACACCATTCCTGCTTATGACAAATGCCACTCCAAGGCCTTGGGTTGTTCAAGAAGGTCATCAATCACTCCAGCTGGTCTTGGCTGTGTTTACACTAGGTATGATTTAGGTGGTCCTAGTTTACTTGCATTTGCATATAATCACTTGCCTTAAAGAGCTTTAAGTACCCCAAGGAAATCCAGCAGAAGAAGCCAATGTCGCTCTCTGTCTTGTCATCTGAGCTGGGATGAGGTGTGACTGATTGCACAGACATGATCGACTACTTTGCATGACATACAATCAGATAGAATGGCCATCACTTGGGCTCTATCGCACCATAAATCACCACTGAGTTATGGAGAAATATGTATTCACTTTTTCAATAAATCATGGTTATCCCTCATCTAAGAGTCAATTATCTAACGCACAACAAATGGCTCGGCAATAACCTTGAAGATAGGCGATACATACATGGAGGCCAGCTTGTTGGCTTCTTGTTTAAACTGACCACAACACTCCATTATTTAAAAGCTGTTCCAAGATAGATTTATGGAGATTTGAATACGTTTTGAAGAAAGTTTTATTTGCTACTGCCTCTTGAGTTGATGATTTACTGACATCACTTTAGCTAGGGTGACCGACTGATGTTGGTCGTGATGTGAAAATGGATGCTATTTTATCCTAGAGCTTTTATAATGATATGTGCTGTTTCCTCAGAATGCAATAGGGTCAGAGAAGGAACAACTTACATTACATGAAGGCATTCGGAGATCAGACACCACCCTTAGTGTGACTTTTGATCTGTTGACAAAACATATTTTGTTTTGGTTATGAAAAGAAGCTAAGTGTATTAGACATGTTACAACTTCCTCATAATTGCAAACATATACAAGTAAAAGGAGGTTCTCACAGGCCATTTGTTTCATTTAAAGACACCACAGAAAGGCACTGGAAATAACTGGGTTACTTGGTTGATAATCTTAACACAGAGATGAGACCTAATCAGCAGTCACATGAGTCTACATGATGCAGGAGGTGCTTTTAGAAATAACAATTTAGTAAATATATTGTCAAACATGTCATGGCTTAGCAAGTAGGCCTATATGTTCAGGTGCCTATTTCTGTAATAACATATTGTAATAAACTGAAAAAGTGTAAACCTTATCAGACTGTTGATTTAAATATATTGTAAAATAAATGTAAATTGAGTGGAAATGTAATAACATTACAGAAAATTAGCTCATACTTTCTGGGTAACGTTACTTGCTTTCACTTGCTATGCCAGTTATATTTGTGACTTTCATTTCATTTTATTTTATTCCATCTATTTCTCTGCAGCTCAGCCTGTGCCTATCTTCACATCGCTCTCTTCATTTTGTTGTATGTGGTAAATGGACCTCTGCAGAAAATTCTGTGCCCTTCCAAGACAGGTTTAGTCTCAGATAAAATCTCACTGGCTTTGGGCTTCTTCTTTGCCATAGGGGATGTTTATCAGTGATTGCAGGGCACTGATTTCACTGCTGGGGTCAGTCTCTTCCACTTCCCACTTGAGGTTCCTCCTATGGCTTTTCAGTGAGAGATTTCGAGCTATTACAGTTAACTGCTGATACATGTCAGTGACCCTAGAATCAATTAGGAAACACTTCCAATTTTTAATATCGTAACAGAAAACACTGCAATACAGTTTGGTGGACAGTTTTGGTTTAAGAAAAGACTTTGTCAAGGTAGAGTATAAGGGAGAGAAGGATTTATATACACATTTATAAATTTCAGTCATTGTCTGAGAAGTCCCTGTTTAATTATGTGTTTATCTTAGTGTAAGACAAATTTTACAAGCAAGCGCTAATGGACCCATTTTTATGAGGTGGCCCAAAAACTTAACTTCACTTTGGTTTTGAAGTTAATAGCAAATTACTGTTAACATTCCCAGGCAGAAAAGAAAATGTGTGTTGAAATTGCAACAATAATAAAGTATCTGTCAATGATATTGTTTTTATACAACCACCTGATTGTTTCCTGTTACTGCTTCTCAAAATCAAAAAGCATTAGAAAAAACCTGATCCTTAATTCACTCTTGGTTATAACTTTTATGCTGCATAAGTGGTGGTCATCAATGACAGTCTCAAAGCCAGGCAGCCCTACATTAACTAAGCATTTGTTTTGGTTTGGCAATGCTGAGTGCATGCTGTTTTCCTGAACACTATCCTTTACAGTGTGATCTTTTAAAATACACTCCAAAATCCATGATGAAAAGCAGATGCATAGAGCAGAAGCTTATTTTCATTGTGATGTTTATTGCTGTCTGATGCTGAAGTAAATATGTTACTCACCAACCTCCACTGTCAATATGAGCTCTGGCTCACATACACCACATTCTACACTTACAACCGTTCAGACAGTTTAAGCATGAGTAACTCTGACCTCGTTTCTCTTATACAGAGCAACATGCAAATAAGGTAAACCTGTTTGAGACTCCTATTAATCCCTTTCCTCTATTTCACACTGACCCTGTTCATTACACATGAGCTCAGCAGAAACTGTAGAATGTCCCAGAAAGAAATGCTGCAGTGTTTAATGATGCCATAACAGTTGGTTATGACCAAGCAATGTGATTGTACAAGAGCTAAAGTTAAGACACAGTAGGGCCTAATCACTTTACATATATTATTCAGCTGCACCTATGTTCTCTATTATTCATGAATTAGTTCAGACCAATCCAATTCTACAAATAATACAGATGGACAATATATCTTAAAGACCTTTCAAAAGACACATACCATGCAGCATGAGGAGTGGACCTAGCTGTGTTTCTAGCGAAATATCTAGTCCAGTAACGTTGAGTAATTTATAAAAGAAAAAGCTTTTTAAGGGCCATCTACATCTGACAATTATCTCAAATTGTTTCAGTCTAGAGGTAGTTTTCTCTGTTAATGTCACTACCTCAAGATTCAGCTTAAATCCACAAAGACCAGACTCCTTTCTGGACAGAATAGAAAAGATAATTAGGATGGCTAGCCAGGCTAAAGTTCTGGGCTAATCTCCCATAACAGCTTACATTGGTTAAAAGAATAAAACAAAATCACACACACATCCCTCAGAAAAGAAAGCAAATTTTGTCATTTGAGACATAATTTGTCTTGACAATGTATTGGTTAGTAAAACTGAAGCAATATGGTTCTAACATGGTTTGTTTAACACTGATTGCATTGAATCCATCAGGAGAATGTGGATACACATTTGTCTAAAATCAAGGTGCTCACCTTCGCCTTGGCAGATTCCACTTTTGGTTGAACCATGTCTTCATTTCATGGTGGTGGCCACGCTTCCATTCCACCATTACCCTCTGAGTCACTGACACACCTTGTGGAACACAGGGGCTTTGTGGAGATGTGGATGTTCACATAAATATGACTGATATGGAAAAAGTGTGTCCCAAGTGGTAGAAAAATGGCGGGATTTGTTGATGGAGAAAAATAATTCAGGTGATGGAGATGTGATAGAGGGATGAAATGATAAAGGAATGCAGGTTTGAAAATATGATGGAATGGTGGGCTTGTGGAGTCCAGGTCAAGCACTGAACTCTAAAAGCACCCATTTGATCATGGCGTGTCAAGGATGTGAGTAGAGGGAGATTGTGAGGAGGAGAACCGAGCAGAAAGATGGCACAACACCCAGAAAGAATGCACGCAATTTGCCGCAGATTGAATGATCCGTTTCGAGAAGTGGTGAGCACATATATGAATGTATGTGTGTCTTTACGTGTGGCCCCCAGCTTCATTTCATTCACTCCCAGCATCTCGCAGCCATCACTCATGGGGAGGTGCTGTATTGCTTACCCAATGCATTTGACGGACGGCACATCAGTGAGTCGCATCGATCTGGGAGGTTTGGTGGGAGGTGTGTTAGAGGGCGGGGGGTGGTTGGTTGTCACAGACAGAGAGATGGAGGATAGTATCAGGCATGCAATCTCACAGCCAGGGACCCCGGTGTGGAGGATAGGTCGGGGCCATCCATCTCTCTGCATTACCCTTAGCCGCAAGGACATGGGATAAGGGTCTGTCTAGGGGTGTTTAGAGCTACGTCTGCTTATCTCTCTGTAGGGACCACGAGGCTAGAAGCCAGTGCTACACCCAGCCAGATGGGCACTTCCTCTGCTTTGAAGTCGATCAGAGCAGAGTAGGTGCAAGATGTGAGGGCATGGTTTTACAGGCTTTACTTGGACTCTACTCTGCCTGCTTGTCCCCAATTACATTCTGATTTATAGTTATAACTTTTTTCCCAATTGTTTCAGAATAGTATTTTAATATACAGTATAATGTCCAAACACTAACAAGACAGTACAGACCATAAATGCTGGGTCATATGTGTGTCTCCATTGCCTAAATGTAATTTTTTGTCACACTTTCTGATCTAGTTAATTTGGTGTCACATTGTAGTTGAGAACATTTTTTTATATTGTTAATCGGGATGTCAACAGATATGCAAGTCAGCCCCAACAGTGAGGCCGGGTATTTTTTTTTGGTGACTTTTGTTTGCTTTTGCTTTACAAAAGATGTTAAGTTGGCACTAGCATTAACTTCTTCACTGCAACAAATAAACAGAATATAAGCTTGTGCAATTGTTGCAAAGACAGTTATTAGCTAATACAAGCACAACAATTCAGCTGAAAAGTTACAAAAGTAAACTGCTTTCCTCAACGGCATTCAAGACTGCCTAGACACTGCCTAGATTGTGCAGTGTCCCCATCTCAATTGGGTGTGAGGCCAGCTTTGTGTGATAAGACAGATAAAGCTCAGTGCTGATGGGCCCTTTGAGGCCCTGCTAAATGAGACAGGGATACAAGAGCGCTATGCAGTGTTTTTCTTCTTTTTATTGAAAACCGGCTGCCTGGCAGGACACTCCCAGTGTGCCACTGTGTGGGACTCCTCCAATCAATATATCACAGTGTCAAGCTTGGGTATTACTGATTAGCTGCACAAACACACAGCGATATGAAAGTCTTATATGTCAAGTTTCCATAAATAAAATAAAACAAATTGCTGGTTCAGCCTTGATGTATCTGGAATTAGAAAATATAAAATCATAAACCTTTCAATGTCAGTGCTTACTGAGACACCCATAATGAGCAGCAGATGGTGATCCTGCCTTAATTGTGATTATAAAAGTTGCAAGGGGAAGAAGGCAACAGATGACCCTTTTTATTTAGCTTACAACACATAAATCTAGACACCATACACATCCTGTTCTTTCCTTGTAAAGCTGACAACGCAAATTCAGGGTGGAAGACTCCTCCTTCATTGGCCTGAGGCAGGTGCTGCACCTACCCGACGCAGCTCCTCACCTGCAGTCAATCACTGCTAAGCAGCACTCCTTCAAAGCACCCTCTCAACTTCCTCATTCAGTCTTCGGCTTATGCGTCAGCCCATCTCCACCCCGTCGCCACCTCAGCCGGAGACCACTTCTCAGGATCTGCTCATTCTCATCTCTTTCCCACCACCAGTGTCTTGGCTCCTGGGGGAAGAACAGCAAACATCCCTCCACTCTTCTCCCATCACGCATCGCACGGTGTCTCTCCCACTAGCGTCTAAGCGCCAAAATGTCATTCATGTAAAGCTGTTAATAAACATCACAATCATTTATGCATTGATTATTTGTTTCCTGTTTGAGTCTCTCCAGGTTGAAATATTCAAACACATTTTCAACAAAATCAAATGTATTACATTTTTTAGAATAAAATGTGTTCTAGAGACAACTCTTGAGCCAAAAAAGAAGAAAACAAAAATTCCAGGGTTTTTTATGTTTTTACTTTTTTCTACCTATGTTTTAATTATATATAGCATCTTTTATGTTTTTGTCCCATATACTGCGTGAAACTATACTGTAGCTTATTTATAAATAACCATGCCACTTAACACCATGCAGTCATATTGCTGTCCTCCTGCTATCCAGTTTTTAATAACATCATCTATTAAACCTATATACACAGACATGAAGTTGCAGTGTGCCATGCATTTATAAACCCCAGAGCTACAGTAACTCAGTGTGAGGGCAGAAAGTGGAACAGCAGGCCATCCATTTCACGGTGAATTCCACTAGTCGCGGACACACAGTGTGTATCTGTGAGTGTGCGTGTACGTACCTTAGGTGCAATTTGTGTTTTTGTCCTTGTCCTTGTGCTTGTGTACACCTGCTGGGTGTATTTACTTACATTGCTATGTCTCAGTACACATATGTGCACACAGCTGTCTTTTAAACACGGGCCAGGTCCATTTGAACTAAAGGGAGCTTCAGCACTTTGATATACTTCCACAGCAACATTGGGGGATAGTGAGCCTGTCAAGAGACCCCACTAAAGCCAGCAGCAGACCAGACTTATAAGGTGGATGTGTTGTTTGAATAGCACGACAATTGCAGAAATCAACAGCGTCCTTCAAACTGTTGGGTGTGTTTGTTCTTCTGTGTGTCCTCACTGCCATGTCAATAACAATGGAAGCAGCCAAGATTTTAATGGGAATATAATCTCCCACCTATTTGTTCTTTCTTTGGCAGTCAGTGTGTTTGCCTGTGATTCAAAACAGAGAGATAAAATAGCAGCAGCCTATTAGTGCAGAAAGGAACACAGAAAGAATGCTAATAACCAAAAACATATAAAAAAGATATCTTAGTTTTAGTCATTTTTTTTTATCACTTAACAATATGATTCTTCCCAGTGTTGCCAACTTAGCGCCTTTGTCGCTATATTTAGCGAGTATTCAGACCCCTCTAGCGACACATTTTCAAAAAAGCGACTAGCAACAAATCTAACGACTTTTTCTGGAGTTATTGGAGACTTTTGGAGACTCTCTGAAGTGAAAGCACACATCGTTCTTACTCTTCTCAATGAGCAGCGGGTGCTGCCGGGCCCCACCCCCATCCCAAAGCACTCACAGGCGGCAGGCAGCCCCTCCCAGCTGCAGTCAGAGCAGGAGTCCAGACTGCAAATGAATCGCGCATGTGCAACTTGGCTGTGGATCCCGCCCTGGCTTACATTCAGCACGCGAAAATGTAAATGTTCTTTGTCGAAAGAAATAATTAAATCACAGCACAAAAATAAATCGCTGCTTTTTATTTGACCAAACGGTTATCTGCTTCTCTTTTAAATTTAAAGAAATTAGTTTGACCGTTTTGATTTCCATTCTTCTCCTGTGCTTATCACTTAATTGAGAAGAGAAATGAGAAGAGCTTAATTGGGACAGTCGGCTATATCAAAATTAAAATACAGTAGAAGAGACTATGTGAGCACATATTTGTCAAGAAAGCACATTAGGCAGGCAGAACGCAAGAAAGTATGCAATTTAGTATGATGACGCGATGACGTCACCAATATGCTAATTGATGCACGACGTCATCTAGCGACATTTAGCGACTTTTTGGCCAGGCTTTAGCTACTTTCCTTTGAAAATAGTTGGCAACACTGATTCTTCCTTTCCACCCGTCTTAGTCTTACATCTCAGCTTTTGAGCACATGGGGACCTGTACTCACTGCAGCTTGTTTGTACTTTACTTTCCATGTAGGAATGTGTTGTGAGAAAGTTCAAACAAATATACATTATATCTAACTGATGTTACTGGTAAGGTTTTACTGAGATGATGACTTGAGGCTGAATGTCAAGCTAATACACTTGCATTAAATTAAACCGCATGGGTTATCTGATCAATGGATGTGAAAGTCTCCAGACATTTTATTGGTTAACTTTGTTAATAGTCAGAAATAATCTAAAACGTGTAGTAATAGAAAGAAAGTAGTAGACGTAGAATATAGCTAGCTAGCTATATTTTAGAATATAGCTAGCTAGCTCCATGACGTCATCAGCGCGTTAGAAACGGCTCATCCTGACGCTGTTTTTATTGTTGCTGGTGACTTCAACCACTGTAGTTTGCGGACTGTATTCCCCAAATACCACCAGCATGTTGACATTCCCACCCGTGATAAAAACACTCTTGACCACGTCTACAGCAACATACGTGGTGCATACAGGGCTGCACCCGCCCCACTTCCGGACACTCGGACCACATCTCTTTGTTCCTGTACCCTGCTTACAGACAAAGACTGAAACAAGCACACCCTGTCACCAAACAGATCAAACTCTGGACCCCGGAGAGCGAGATCACCCTGCAGGATTGTTTTGCACTGACAGACTGGGATGTGTTTAAAGCTGCAGCCACTGTGGAGGACTCTTCCATCAGTGTACAGGATTATGCTGAGTATGTGTCTGGGTACATCAGCACTTGTGTTGATAACATCGTGCCCACCATACAAATCAGGAAGTTTCCCAACCAGAAGCCCTGGATAAACAGTCAGGTACGTCACATGCTGCGTGCTCGCTCTCTTGCATTTAGATCAGGCAATGAGAACGAGTACAAAGCTGCGAAGTATGGACTGAGAAAAGCCATCACAGCGGCCAAGAGGCAGTACAGAGAGAAGCTGGACAGCTTCTACTCTACTGCGGATTCAGGGCGGATGTGGCAAGGCCTGCAGCACATCACAGACTACAGGACCACCACCAACAACATCGCATCAACAGACAGCCTGCCGGATGACCTCAACAATTTCTACGCCCGCTTTGAGGCTCCCAGCAACACTGCAGAGAGGGAGCTCACACACACCTGGATCACCCAACCCCCCTTCCCTCCACCAACCTTCTCAACAACACAGGTACACAGAGCTCTGAGGAAGATCAACCCCCGCAAAGCAGCAGGACCAGACAACATTCCTGGGCGGGCCCTCAGAGCATGTGCCAACGAGCTGGTTGATGTTTTCACCTCCATCTTCAACCTCTCCCTCAGCCAGCGCATTGTACCACCATGCTTCAAGACCACGACCATCCTGCCCAAGAAGAACCCACCCACCTGCCTGAATGACTACAGGCCAGTGGCACTCACTCCAATCATTATGAAGTGTTTCGAGAGAGTGGTGCTGGCCCACATTCAGAGCAGCATACCGGACACCATTGACCCCCTGCAGTATGCCTACCGACCCAACAGGTCCACCTCGGATGCTATCGCTACTGCTGTCCACTACTCCCTGTCACACCTGGAGAACAAGGACTCATACATACGGATACTTTTATAGATTACAGCTCCGCCTTCAACACGGTCATCCCACACAAACTCACCCACAAACTGTCCACACTTGGTTTGCACCCCACCCTCTGTGACTGGCTCCTAGATTTCCTGACTGGCAGGCCTCAGTCTGTCAGGATTGGTAATAGGACTTCAGCCAGCACCATCACAAACATTGGTACTCCACAGGGCTGTGTACTCAGCCCCATCCTCTACACCCTGTACACTCACGACTGTGTCGCCTCTCACAAGGACAACATCATCCTGAAGTTTGCTGACGACACCGCAGTGATAGGACGCATCGCTGGCGGTGACGAGGCAGCTTACAGGAGGGAGGTGGCCAGTCTGGTGTCATGGTGTGAAGACAACAACCTCACCCTCAACACGGACAAGACAAAGGAGATGATAGTGGACATGAGGAGAGAGGAGAACGCCTCAGCCACTGTTCATCCGGGAACTTGAAGTGGAGAGGGTGAGCAGCTTCAAATACTTGGGTGTCCACATCAATGAGGACCTCACTTGGACACCTCACATCACGCAGCTGGTCAAGAAGGCTCAACAGCGGCTGTATTTTCTGAGGAGGCTGAGGAAGTTTGGCATGTCGCCCAAGATCCTCAGCAACTTCTACAGCTGCACCATTGAGAGTGTCCTGACCAGCTGCATCACTGTGTGGTACGGCAGCACTTCTGTCATGGACCGCAAACGCCTGCAGAGAGTGGTGAAGACTGCGCAGAAGATCACCAGGACTCCACTGCCCTCTCTGCAGAGCATCTACCACCGCAGAGTCCACAGAAGAGCTGCTTCCATCCTCAAAGACCCCTCCCACCCCCAACATGGTCTGTTCACACTTCTACCCTCAGGACGGAGGTACAGAAGTGTGAAATGCAGGACTTCCAGAATGAAGAACTCATTCTTTCCCTCTGCCATAAGACTCCTAAACAGCAGATAGGAGTCTACAATCACAATCACAACATTACATGAACAATTGTTTACCTACTGCACTACCTCACTTTACTTTACACCGTCACTTTACTTTACACGTCACTTTACACCATCACAACTGCACTACCTCACTTTACTACTTTACTCCTTTTGCCCTCTTGCATTTTTTTGTATATTTGTATTTTTGTACTGCATTATTATCACTTGTATATTTGTCTTATTTTTTATTTTTTATTTTTACTTACTTGTGTGACATTTTACTGTGGACGGCAAAGTAAGAATTTCATTGTACAGGGAAACATGCTTTCTGTCTGTACACATGACAATAAACACTTTGAATCTTTGAATCTAGCTAGCTAGTTTTTTGGCCGAAGCTACTGTGTGTTACTAATGAATAAATTTGAATAATTATTTTATATTAAGCGTATTATAAGCAGTTCTCTGGGACTTACCTAGTTATGGAATACTTCAGTCAGATATAAGCACAGATTAACTAACCAGTGTCCTGTGATAACTGATAAACACTGAATGACATTAAATCGTCATTAAACAAAACTCTAAATTTGACAGAATGTGTTATGGCCAATGGCCCAGGAACTGGAAAACTCCAATGCAAACCCCACAGACACAGGCAAAGAGTAAAAATAAAGTTTATTTGGTCCAACGGTATAAAAACAAAATACAAGAACCAGGGAAAAAACCAAGGCGGGTCCGAGCAGACAATCCAGGAATAAAATATCAGAACAAATCAGACTAGGAAAAATAATAGAACCTCCACAGAAAACAAAGACTACGTTAGATCAGACACAATGAAACACAAAACAGACTCACGGTAAAAGACACGACGACCTGGCAAAGAGCAGGGGAAAAACACACAGGTTATAAAGACACACAGACAACAAGGAACAGGTGCAACACATCAGGGCGGAGCAGGCAATCACACAGAAGGGGAAGACAACAGGCAGGAAGTAAATCATAAAACACAGACAGGAGTCAGACATTTCAAAATAAAACCCAACTCTAATACAAGCTAAACAAAATCCAATACACAACCAAACTGAAAATCAGACAATAAAGAAACCACTAATATACTAAAAAGAACCATAACATCAAACGAAACAGACTACATAAACATGAATCCTAACAGAATGAGCCACTTTGATAACGTAGATCCTTTGTTCATCCTTAAACAACCGTGCAAACACTGCTGTGGCATATTGTATCCCTCTGCTTTATGAGGTTGTATTTTCCTCAGCACCGAACTCATAAAAGCACACTTCAACTCTGTCAACATGCCATAAAATCTGAAGTGATCAATAATGTCATCTGCTGTATATGGGTGCAGCACGAGTCTGACGAGTTCTCACTCTGATAGCTGCTCTCATGCTCCTGATCCAGACCCCAAGAGGCTCAGGCACCAAAACTCATCAGTGACAATTGAAATTGCTTTGGTTAAGAAACAACAGAAATGAAGAATTGTAAAATATCACAATATCACGACTGCTGTAGGCTCGTCTTTTTTTTTTATTACCTTGTAGCTGATCTCTTGACAGATACATTATGAGAACAAACAGCCATACATTTTTTATGTACCATTTATTCACCACTTACTTTTTTAAAATGTAGTGCATACCGTTTACTACAAGGAAGTTTATTAAAATAAGTATGTGTCGAACTTCCAAGCCCTTGTGTGTCAACCTACTGCTTTTTAGTAGGTCAGATGTGATTTTTTTTTTTTTTCTATTTACTATTTTTGTAGCTTGTAGCAGCAGTCAACACCTCAAAGAATGAAGGTCCAAGGGAAATCATTGTTTGTTTTTTTTTTGTGGAATTGTTCAAAACATGACATAGATCAACCAGACGGTAATACTTGAAGAAAAGTCTCTAGAAAGTATTGTAGAGTGACTGCTTTTCATCAAAATTGACCAGGATTCTGGGCAGCTGAGGGATTCTGAAACTGTAAAGTTACGGGTCAAAGTTAAACATACCTGGAGGCATAAAATTCATTATTTTTCTGTGTAAGAGTATACCTCGGGAGTAGATAGATTTCAACCTTCTGCAAAGTTTGAGATAGTGAAAACTCAAAGAAAAATCCAAACTGGTGCATTTTTTATTCTATTTTTATAGGGTTATGCATCACTGGAGAAAAAATGCTTTTGAAATGCAATGTTTTAGTTTTGTACATGTCCCTTCTCTGTATGATTCATTAAACACCATGCATCTATACTACTAATTGTGTAAAGAAATACATTTACCAAAAATATTATTGCATTTTTTCCATGTTTGCTTATTCATCAGCTGGCAATAAAATGTGTATTTGCAGAGCCTTAGAATAGTATGCATCGTTTTCCCCAGTATTTCCAAAAGCAATCATTCGTTTTAATTGGGTAACTGTAGGCTTAATGTGGTTTGATGTCGTGAATGGCTCTGTTGGCTCACACACACTTTCAGCTGTCATGCCAGTTTTTATCTTTCACTTCAAACTGTTTATGTCACTTTTTAAAGTGCTTTCATATTCAGGCGCTAATTTATAATCTCCTAAAAAGGAAAATTAGCAGAGAGTCACACTGAGAGCAAAAAGATACTGTACCACTGTGGATTACATGCACTCAAGAGTAATTTCTTCTCAAACATGAACAGAAATAAAAATTATTTCACTAGAATTTTTAATTGTTTTTCGTTTAAGCTATTATAGCAAGGTCAAAGTTAATAAAGTAAATGTCATTCTTTGCAAGACTTTAATATTTGGAGTTTAATCCAAAAATACAAAACATTCAGTTTTTTGGCTTTTTTTCTGTTTTTGCATGACCTATCTCCCATCGACTGTTCTTAATGTTAAAATAGTTAAGATACAAACTTGTTAGAATGTTATTATCATAATTATCAATTTAATTAGTAAAGATTATTACATTTATAGTAAGTTCAACATGGCGCACTCTGCATAACAGTGGCAAGACTGACTATGTTTGTATTACTTACATATAATTTGATTTGTACTTGTAGTTACTCTGAGGTTGCGCTTTCAACTCTCATCCGGTTAGTCATAAAGACAACTGCTTCCACACCTAACAAATGAGAGGGCAATGGTAAATTTTTTTTTGCTCCATTTAATTAATATTTTTTAAAGCTATTTAGACAATGTCCACAACATACACACTATATTGGTTTTCACACTATAGCCATGTTCTTGGATGCTCAATAAAAAAAAAATAAGCCTTTTTCTTTTTTTTTTTTTTTTATGTGACTTGTCATTTTTATTCCCATGGTAACCTGTGGCGTCGGTAAATTTTTTGAGGAAGCCAGTGGGCCGGTGGGGTTAGGACATCTCTCAATCATAGCAGAGATACTTCAAAGCAAATTAGCCTTGTAACTCCTTCCTCTCCCTCTTTAACTGGAACTTACTGAAACCGTTCACATTTATGAAACCATTCCACTTAATTAATGCAAACACAGTTTAAATAATAGAAAAAATAGGCCTATGTCTCAAACAACATATTTTAGGTTATAGGCATACAAACACAAAACAAAAACATCACACAAAAAACACAGGAACTGATCCGAGGGGGACTGTCAATGGTTCTGCACAACATTAACAAATGAACTGGACTGACAGTCGCAGGTTGAATATAAACAAGTATAAACAAGCATGTAAACCAGAACAAGTTGAACAGAATCTTTCATTCTTATTATGCTAAACATGCTCAGTTAATTCAGTAGTCAGTAATGATAACAGTGTTATTTTGTTCTGTCTCCTACATCGCTCGCCATCTCCTTGATACATCTTTCCTTTATTTCCTTGGTCAGTGATCTGTGTTTCTATCCTCTACCTGTAAGTTATTGAGCTCAAGAGATCTACCTCAATAGAAAGTGAACAAGCTTTGTGATACCGCTAACCCAGAACGTACAGTACCTCTAACCTCCTAATCCAGCTTCAGACAGGGCCTTGGAATTATCAAAAATATATCAGGGCTCGCAAAACAGCCGCAGAGTTCTCGGTATTAAATGTCCAAAAACCCTTTTTCCTCTCTAAACGCAGCTCAAGTTTTGAAGTTGGCCTGCCATCAGATTTTATTTTAAGTTGCTGTTCAATTAGTAACTTAGTAAAAATACAAATGAAATGCTAGCTTAATATCAACATCAATACTGGAGTCCAATTTGTGTTAAGAGCAAGAAAAGCCAGGGGCAAAGTGTCTTTCCTTGGTGTCTGGGAGAAAACACCACTAGCAACAACCTTCTCAATGCTGCGCCATGTAACCACTAAATGTTTACCACACAGTTGTATAACCTCTTCCTGTAGCTCATCCTGAAACAGTCTTCAAAATGACATGTGTGCTGAGTATTTGTTTCTGGATTCCAGAGGCTGTGATTTACGATACTTCCTGCGTGCCTCATTGGTTTCCTTGAGCTTAAAGAAATATTATGTAACTTTGTTTTAAACTTAGAGCTTCAAAAGGTCATTTGGATGGTTCCATGATATGAAATAATTCTTAATAATGCACGAGAATTTGTAATGATAAAATCTTGTGTAATTAAATTGAGTTCTCCAATTCTGGCTGCCAAATGGTCACTAATAGCCATATACAGAGACAAACTGAGGTTTACAGATAAAAACTCTTCAGAGACAGTTTTGAGTTGAACTATCATAAGATTTGGATATTGAGAGATTTTGCACGTCAAATGCATGTCAAATGTTCAGATCCTTGCCATGTTCTTTTTTAGCGAGGTGCAGTCTTGAGCTGAAAGCCGTTTTGTTAATAAAGGAGGAAGTGCTGTGTCTGCACAGGTCTTTTGAAAGCAGCTGAAGGCAACTCACTCTCTTGGGTAAAGTATTAAATAATATAAAATAAGATCCAAGTGGTGAGTAAGCAAATGTGTCACTTTGAAAGCTTTGAGGAGATCTGCGGTGATAATGCCCACAGTAAGCCCTGTTGGTGTATGTGTAACCAGGGAGCCAGGTGCAAACTCTGGCATTGTGCTTACTGTTCAAATAGATGAGCTGAGCCAAGGTGAAGCGTGTGCCCATGGACAACACGGCTTGAACAATGTTTTTTATTTTTTTCTTAAGTTTTGAGATTTTTAAATTTTTTTTATTTCACAAAAACTAGATCTGAGACGGTCCTGTGCACTATGCAAAAAGCTATGTTCAAGCTATGTTTCAGTTTGAAATGAAGGAGGCTGCAACATGCAACCATGACAACACAGAAATATAACATCAAAACAGACTAAACGTATTAAATATACAGGCTGTAGGTCACCCTCTTTAAAGGGCAGTGACTTGGAATTAACATATTTGGCTTGGAATTCTAATAGTGTTTTGTTTTTGTGTTTTTCCTACATGTTTTTCACACTCCATGTTAAAAAAGTAGACTTCCAAGTAATGGACACTGGACCAGCATCGTTTTCATGAGACCATCATGTTTTGCAAGTTTTGAAGAATAAGATACAGCTTGAGGATTTCTAGCAATTTTATAATTTGTCAAGTGGTGTGTATTACAGCACATTCCAAATATTAGCCATTTTTAGACTAATCATTACAACACAGCATCTGTGTATAGATAGTACATCATCCATCCTTTAAATTGAGTCTTTTATCTGCACTCTTCTTTTAAAATGTTTAAATTTTTCTTAAGTTTCTTAATCTAAATCTTGTAAATTGTCTTTTATTCCTGTAAAGCACTTTGAGTTACCCAGTGTATGAATTGTGCTATATAAATAAAATTGCCTTGCCTAGAAAGCCTTTGATCTGTTTAACTTTAGGTTTCTCTTAAACGTTACATTAGTTACTAAAACTGGAAAAAAAACATAAAGATCTTTCTAGGCTTTGTAAGAATTAAACCCTAAGCTTGTGTGTTTTTATGTCAGTGCATGTGCAGCCCTTCACCTGCGTTTCCCAAACCCTGTGTTGTACCACTGTAGCTGTACCGTACAGTCTCAGATATGCCAGTCATGAACCAGATAGTCAAAACTTCAAAGTGGTTTGAAGTAGTTCAGAGTCAGCCTTAGTCTTTAGGCAGCCAGGTTCAGGTTTACCTGACAAGCCTCTTAAAACACTTAATCCGGTTAATTCACAATGTAAGTCTGTTTGCTGCACAGCTCTCATCCACAACTAGAAGCTCAGCCCCTCTGAATTTGTCAAGTTGAGACAAGTTAAGCTGAACGTCTTCACAGCAAACATTACCTGCATGTCTGCAAGAGTTATGTACCAAATGTAGACACCTCCAGTATGGGCACATGCTTCAGTTTTATATGCTTATTAAAGGTTCTGTGGATTTGACAGAAAAGTGTACACTGTGCTGCTGAGTCTAAAGCTATTCTCTAGCCTGTAGTCATTTTTTTAGTGCGAAAGGAAATTGTACTGTCGGTCCTTGGTGTAATCATTAAGCATTTTTTTTCTTTATCAAAAAATGAGGAAAACATAATAAAGTGTAATGTACGCTGTCTGACCTCAGTGGAAGTGGCACATGTTTATGGTCTTGCAGTGCATTTAATGTGTTCAGTGGCCATTCCTCTTGTGATTGGGAAGAATTGTGTAGTAGGTGAGTGTGTGAGTGTAAATCTTCTGTGTGTTACAAAGTGATTGGGAAAACACAATTTATTAAAGATACAAATGCAGCTGGCACTCATGTTTTATGTGTACCCCTTGACGTGTTTGCTTTACTCAATTGTGCCCATGATGCAGCTCCCCTCTCTCCACCAAGGGTATTTCTTAACTGTATCACAGCTGCCCCCACCATGAGTTATGGCCCTCTGTGATTCATTGAGCGATTCTGATGAGGTTATGAGCGAGGCAAGGACAAAGTTATCTCTCCTCTGCCCAACAGAAACACAGAGTTTATTAGCCTTTGGGGCAATAGAAGTCCCCCTTTTTAATCTAATCTTTCGTTCCTGCGTCAAAACTATCCACCTCATACACTACATGCACTGGGTGGCAGGATACATAACACTGCAGTGAGACAGGACAAGAAAAAAACAAAAGAAAAGAGGAAAAATCCATTACAGCACTGCCTTGACTCGTGAAGCCTATAGTGTAATTCATCCTGAAGCTTGTTCAACTCAAAATGGCCCTATTTACCGAGTTCCATTACAACAATATGAGGATAAGAGAGATTGTGTGCCAGTGTGTGTGTGTGAGTGTATTTGCATTTCATGGAGAATCATGTTCAGGGTGTGTAATTGAACGGCTGGAGTGGTGTAAACCTTCATCCTCCATTATTGCATTGAAAGGTAGGTCAGAATTAGACAAGAGGCAGGGGCTTCTCACAGGTTGATGGAAGTATACAGCCATAATGAAACAGCAGCATCAGTGCAGAGATAAAAACAAACAACAGGGCAGCCACAATCATAAAAAAATTGATTCAGACTAATAATTATGCAATAAATACAATGAAAAGATAAGAAGATTAGTGTATAGGTGTGTCGCTGTTCATGAGTCTGATCAATGTGGGGACAAAGCTGGACAGTGCTCTTTTGGTTCGGAGTGAGAGTGGCCTGTATCTGTGACCTGACGGTAGTGAGCTGTACTGACTGTGGAGAGTGTGAGTGCAGTCAGTGGCTATCTGTCGACCTTTGGCCTAAACCCTTTTATGTTGATGATTGATTCTTGTTCTTGTCCAAGATATTGTGTTCTAAGCTACATACAAATACATTATAAAGCTATTTGTGACAGGAACAATGGAAATACTATAAGACAATAACGCACTTTAGCTGAAAACAGTAACATTCAATATTTTTCTAATGCAAAAAGTCTAGCTCTATCATTGTGAATTGATTTACATTTTTGGTTTGTTTAAAAAAAAAAATTGTTGTTTTTTTACTACTAACTAACTTGCAAATTAGAATTCGATCACTAAACTTTACTATAGTTTTCCTTAACTCATCTTGCTTCAAAAAGCCTTGTTGCCACCAGGCCACACTCAAAGTGTACAGTTGTTCTCATTAGTTTATAGCCTGACATTTTTCAGAGAATATGAATGATAACACAAAAACCTTTCCTTTCACTCATAGTTAGTGGTTGGGTGAAGCCATTTATTGTCACAAAAATTGTGACAAAGACTTTAAGCTGTCATTGATGTTAAAGGTGGCAATACACAGTATTAAGAACTGGGGATTTGTAAACTTTTGATCAGGGTCATTTGGGTCGTTTCTGTTGTCGTTATGATTTATAAAGAGTAAACACAGTGGCTTCACCCAACAACTAACTATGAGTAAAAATATTTTTGTGTTATCATATGCTCTGAAAGAAAATATGCTCGCAAACAAATCACAAATTCTGCCATGGTATGTAAACTTACTGTATGAGCACTACTGTATATGCAAGCAGTAGTGCGTCATAAGGAAGTACTTGCTACTGTTATGAAATACTGTTGTGACTCTTCCTTCACATATTCAGGGATAGTTTGTCATCTGTTGCAAAAAAGATATATATGATATTGGCCTTGAGCAATACTTAAATACTACTACTCCTTTAGATTGAAGTGGCACAATTTGTTAAGAATGTTTTTCCTGTTTTTTATTAAGTTTATTTTGAACATTTAAAACAATTAAAATAGACATTTATATGAAATAATATGAATAGCAATGTCCAAAATGGCGTGGGTTAAAGTGTGAACTTAAATATTCCCACCCCTTTACAATTTATAATCATTAAATCAAATATCTAACAAAAAAACTTTCACCAATGTCTCTACAGGAAAACAAATTACTATCAATAATTTATAAATTTAATAACAAACAACAACAAAAAAAGAACTAGAAAATAAATACAAATGTGCATATCACACCCACACCTCAACCTACATCCACACCAACTTAACCATCCCCTCCATACATCTCCAACATTCTTACGTTTATACATTTTTTTTAAATATCTTAATTGTTTTTGACTTTTTTATTTTTCTGTCTATTTTATTGCACCGGCTCAGTGGTAGAGCGGTCGTCCTTCAACTGGAAGGTTGGCGGTTCGAATCCCGCTCTCCCCACAGTTCATACTGTCGTTGTGTCCTTGGGCAAGACACTTAACCCACCTTGCCTCCAGTGGTGTTCCAGCTGTAACACTGGTGAATGGAACCTTAATGTAAGTCGCTTTGGATAAAAGTGTCTGCTAAATGACTAAATGTAAAATGTAGATTAATAATTTTTCAGGACTTGATGTTAGTGTATTGCACCCAAACACGAGATGACAAGTGCACCTAAAGTGACTCAGCAGATCAAATATTAAACAAAGTCAAGAAAACTGCACGATAAGGTGAGAATGACTTATCACATTACTTGCTGCTGCACTTGAGTATATCCATTCTATAGGCAGTGACATCCAAACATGTACATAAATATAAAAACTTAGTCCCAGAGATATTGTGACCCACACATATTGCAAGTGATTGCCCGAGGACAAAGACTGTTCTCCACATTCTGTTTATGAACTCATCTGTTTGTAGCAGACAGGCAGGAGATGAGCACATTTATAGTGTGTTGCAGCGTGGTCACATATTCAGAATAATTAATGTACTGTCTAATTTGCCCTCGGCAGGCCTGATGCATGTTGTCATCTTATATAGCTATCTCATGTCATAAAATTGTGTGCTGCTTGCAGCCATCAGCAGCTTCATTTGTAATCTTTACACGTTTTGGGGTATTTTTTTATAATCTGGTATCATTGTTATTATTAGAAAACAACAAATGTCTCTTAGATTTCATTAGTCTCCACATACTGATGGGACTTGGTAGTGTATAGTATATAGTGTGTAGTATACATGTATATGTGTCTGAATAGTGCAGTCCACCTTTGAAAAGTTTGACTTTTTACTGTTGTAGGGCTAAGGATCAATAATGCATCAGCCAACAGATGGGTGACTGTCCTTTCTATCATTTGTTGCCTTTCCTCATCATTTCCCCAACCATGGTATTAGAAAACAAAGGTGAGAGGAGGAGACAGACCCGACAGGATGACAGAGAGCCACACAGAATGTGGTACACAGGCCAATTCTTCACAGGGTCATGCACTGTCTTATTTCTTCAGTCAAAAAGTTTGGAACAAATCAATAACTTAGGTATATGAATGTACCTATCTATATATATATATATTGTCAAAAGTATTCACTCGTCTGCCTTCACACGCACATGAACATTCACGCACATAACCATTCTTAAACTGTAGGATTGAATCTGATGTCGGCCCACCTTTGCAGCTATAATAGGTTTAACTCTTCAAGGAAGGCTTGCCACAAGGTTCAGGAGTGTGTTTATGGAAATGTTGGACCATTCTTCCAGAAGTGCAGTTGTGGGGTCAAACACTGATGTTGGACGAGATGGCATGGCTCTCACTCTCACTCTCAAATGATGTCCCCACCAGTATCAAAGAAGTTAGCCAGGTCACCAGTGCAAGTTATTGTGGTTGTGTTGCCATATGCATTTGCCTACTCAATTGATAGATTTAGCAGATTCTGACATTAGGCTATGGGCATATAGCCACAGCTATTGCCACTGACTTTAGAAGACAATCAATTTATTTCTGAGTTCAACTCAGGAAACAAAAGTGTTTTATATATTCCACAAATATGAGGAATATTCCTGTTTGCAAACCTGCTGAAGAGATGCCACAGTTTGACTTTATCATCTTGCCATATTTTAGCTAAAACAACATTTTAATTAGTAACCTAGCTAGTCTTTTTGAGTCCCGGAAGACCTAAACAAAAGAAAGGTACAACCCTTATGAAAAGCTGTAAACAATTTGTTTAAATCGTAATAAATAAATAAAAATGGTGTGCATTTACATAGCGCTTTTTTGTGCCCTTCTTAGGCACCAAAAGCGCTTTACATTGTACTTCCATTCACACACAGGGCAGACATACACACTTGTGCTCACAGCCACCACCAAACTCTAAAATCAAACACATTGGGTTAAGTGTCTTGTCAAGCTGTGTAGATCCACTAGCCAACAGGAACAATCCTAAAAAAAAAGATTGAAAAAGCTGCATCAACCTGGTCCTGTGTCTTTTACATGCGTTTCCTAACTGCTCAACACTGTCTCTTCTCTTGTTTCACCACAGCTGTGTGCAACGCGTGGAGGACACAAGCAGAGAGACAGTGGAGCGATGCTCAGGACATTAGCAAGAAATTAGCAAAGTCATGAAACTTACTTTCTTTGTAGCGGCGCATAACTTTTTGACCCAGACAGCTCCAGATAAAGTTGTCGTGTAATGATACCAGTCTTCTTTATGAGGGTGCACTGAATTCTATACAGTAGCCAGTGTTGATCTTTGTACAGCACATTGGTTGACTAAGGTTGTGTTCTGTGTGTTGAGAAAAATTGACTTTGAAGTGTAATTACACCACGTTTACTTTCCTTTCGCAGTGGAGTTATGGGGCTCTTTTATGTACTGCTCCTACTGACAACTGTATTGATATAAATTGCTTGTTAAGAATTGTACTATATCAGGTTGTAGGGGGGTGCTGGAAACATATATTAAATCATTTATCAATGCAAATAAGGCCAGCCCCACCCCATCATACCACCCACCCAGTCTATGTTGATTGCCTTTCCTTTATCCCTCTTTAGTTTCCAGAAGGTAAATCTACAGCAGTTCATCGGCTGCTGCCAGTTGGTGTGTCATACTGCTTTAACATATCAAAGGTGTTGTGCAAGAAGAAAGCTCCTCATTATTTCAACGGCCAACATCAAGCAACCGTGTGGCAGTGAACCACAAGGGGAGTGGCAAGTGGGCATACAGTCAACAGATAATTACAGAAGTTCAAAAATATCAATAAGCACTTCTGATGACAGCTGTCACAATGTCTCACAAGCTTTTTCATCTTTACGATTTCAGTTTAACTACTAGACCTTTATATTGTTCTGTCTTTTCTGTTCATTTTTCCATGTCTGCTTCTCTGCCCACATTCAGCAGAGGCTTTAAACACTGCTTGAGCTTTTTTTTCATGTTTCTTGTTACTTTTTTCTGCGTCAGTGTCGTGATTCATTAGCTGTGCTTAGTCTGTGGCTGGGGACACATTTTTCTTTCCATTTGAAAGCCAAGAGAAAAAGAATTGTAATTTCTTAGACAAATGCCGGCCTATAAAAGGTCATGAAAATGAATAAAAAGAAAAATGGGCTCATAATTGGCAGCAAGATGCTAAGGTTTATTTATAATTGCAATAATTCCCTCATTTGTGGTCACAGGTTTGAGTGGATACAGTCTCAGTGACATTTTGGAATTTTTAATATCTGGCATCATATCAGTGCTTTAATGTTTAGTCATTGTCTCAAATGATTTCCTCTTGATTTGAATTTGAATGGGGTGATTTGTATGAGTCTGTTGCATGTATGTAAATGTATGTAAATGATAAAAACACTTAAATAAACATGATTAAGTTCGGTTCCCACAGGCCATACCACATGTCCAGATGAACAAAGACACAAAAAGCAGATGCATATAGGGACCCAGTATTAAGCTAGTCTGACCATTACCTGAAGTAAAGTGTTAGTGGATGCCTTGGAAAGAATTTGGTATAGAAGGGATGACAGAGAATGTCATGAAAACTGGGCTAAATTGGTGGGGACGACAAAAAAGACAAGTGCTTGGATTACACTTCAGCTGTTTATTATACAAATGAAGGCTTGTGTTCAACTGAGCTCGGGGATAACCATCTATCATTTGGCGTGTAGATCTGTCTCCATTTCTGTCAAATGCAACCCTGCCTGAATCCATTTTCTCATCTAATATGCCTTGGTTTATTTCATCAGCCCTGACATAATGCAAAATACAGGAATGGGTAGTTTCCTTCCACCCATTTGCCTTTTTACTGGACTGCCACAACATCAAGCCATACTTCTGGTAGGCTCCAGCCTTTGCCTGATGTCCTAATGTTGATTCTAAACTGTTATATGTAGTGAAAGCACCTGCCTAAACATCACATGCAGTTCTTATCTTAGAAACTGTTGCTGGTTGTTGTCACTATACATTATTAATGTATTAATGTATGTATGCAATTAATTATCCCCAACCATTGAGTAAAAATGACACAGTATAAACATTCATACCATTCACAACCAAAACAGGAAGAGTGGACACTCGAAATAATTCAAATAACTTTGGTCAAAAAGATGGTTCAGTTTAAATAAATCTGTCACAACCATATGCCCTGATTTCAATTAAAGATCTTGTACATAACTTGTTTTATTTGTATTTGAGTGAAAATCATTTTTTGCTGGTTTTCCAAAACCGAGGCAAGAGCAGAAATAAACGGCCTCTTGGTAGTACCGTCCGCCATGTTGAATGTCTTGCTACCCGCGCAAGCTGAAAAAGCAGAAAACCGATACAGAGATCAAAGAACAAAAATGTGCACAAATATTGGTGGTGTGCACACGTAAGAAAGACATACATGCAAAGTTGGAGGAAAAAGGGAGAATTTCTGAGTTTGAGAGTGAGGAGCGACTAGGGCGGAGGGGCTAACAGTTCAAACTGAGCCAACTGCCTCTATCAAGGTTTAGCAAAGGCTGGAATCAGCCTTCCAGAAAACACCTTTCAGTAATTTCACAAAAAGCATTAATTTTAGCATTTTGGATTGGGTGGCATTTGTGTTGCAATTACTAGAGAATTTACAAAGATTATTGAAAGTATACGCAAATATTTGAAATGAATGATAACAAGCCATAATCTTCATTCTACAATTCAAGTGTCAATATTTTACTTAAGTTATTATCCCGACAAACAGGTAAACCTGCACAGTGTAATCTAAGCTCTGTGTGAGTCCATTGCTTTAAAGAATCCACAGACGGTTTTACAGACTCAGCTGCTGTCAGCATCTCTCCACAGGCCTTGCATCATCAAATAACCCCAGAGGAGTAAAGTTCTCTGTACTTCTGATCTCTAGTTTGCTCTGCTAAACTACTCAAACAAAAACCTCCATTCTTTTGTGCACCTTCATTCTGTTTATTTCTTTTGTATGCCTGAACTCCTGCAGCAAACCTTTTTGCAAGCCTAATCCTGCATGGAGGCTTAACAACCTCAAATCACACTGAATGTGCCACAGAGGAGCTATAATGAACAGTGTGAATAGAAACAATCCATTTTAGGGGTTTCATTCAAACTCTAAGGTGAGGTTTGAAGGATTATGAAAATGGGATGCTAATGATGCACATACTTTTTATTGTGATAAGTGACATCTACAGCACACAACTGACAGGGATATTTTATTAAACTAGTTTAGCTTGGTCTAAAAACTGCTCTTGAGTTCTACAATAATACTGTATACTTATTTAGGTAAAATTACTTTTGCAACAGTGTGCATGTTGTCAGGTGAATACAAAGCGAGGTGATTACACAGAGACCTCCCACAGTTCACAGCAAACCAAAGTGGTGCTGGTGTAACTCACACTGACATGGCAGTTTGGCACTGCTCAGCCTGGTAGAGTGCCCCCCGTGCTGCCATTAGCATACAGGCCATGTCTCACTGCTGCCAACCTTTGGGCAGTGATTCCATCTTGTCGTGAGACGGAGTGAGGGAGTGCAGTTAAACCGGCTGCTTCCAGGCTCTGACGGCTACAACGTTGCATGAAGGGTGTGAAAAAAAAAGAAAACTACAACCTGCCTGACAGAACATCAAGACAGAAAGGGGACTGAACTCACAGAGGAGCTACTTCACCTTATTTTCTTTGGTTGGTGTTATTGTTGGGAGTTATTGATGTAATTGACCAGCCTAAGGACAAGAAAAAAATCTATAGTGGAGGAAGATTTTCTTTTTTTTTTGAAAATGGGGGTATCAGTGAAGGCAGCCAAGTTCCACTCATGTTGTAGGTCATCTTATTGATTGGAAGTTAACGGTAATTGAACGAGACTTTGCTCTGTTGTTAAGAAGAGACATGGCCCCAAGGGTCTCTGCATTGTTCGCCCCATAGGTTGTCTGCTCTGCTGCTTTATGGCCATAACCACAACAAAAATTGTATTTATGGCTTTCAAGTTGTAATCACCTCTATCTGTGCCTGCTTCATTTTTTAAAGCAGGGTTTTTAACAAACTGCTATGTAGCAACTCCTATTTGAAGTATTTAACCCTGCCTGAGGGCAAGTTTTGTTGCATTTAAAGAAACACATTTTCAGTCTGATACACCTTGATAATGGAGAAATCTTTCAACTGGCTTGGCTTAAATGCACTAATTATGTGACCACATGTTGCGTGGGCGAAGAAAATGTGAAGATAGAGACAGCCCCTGTGCTTTCCACTCAAATCTTTGATCTCTAATAATCTGCATACTGTGGCATCTTTAAAATACTATAACCTTAAAAAGACAAGAAGCAACTGACAAAAACAAAAATTCAATCTTTCATGTTGAAAAAATTTATTTTCCACCTATTTATCATCGGTCAACAAAAATAACATGTGGCCATTTATCATATGTTTGTTGTCCACTGTTGCATATTCAAATATTCAAATAATTATACACATTTATAAACATCTTTGTTATCCTTGTTGAAAGACTATTTTTCTGCATTTATCTGGTTTATTATTTAGTGGCTAGCTACAGGGCATCCTCGAGGCAGTGCTATCCACCAAGTTCTCCTCCTGCATGCTTATCTCTCTGGAGAATGTTCTGTAAGCATGTCCCTTATAATGTATATACTAAGAGTTTTCAGACATCTGGATACTGAAATTCTAAATGGGCTTTGGGCAAAACTGTAAGCAAAACCAAATATGATTTTACCAACTGTAAAACCAAAAGACTTATTTGACCAAAAAAGGCACTTTATCTCCACATCTCCAGTCAAATGTTCTTCTTTCTTCCACCCCACCATCACATTTAAAAGTAGGATGACACATCTGTGCTCCAAAAAGTTCTTTGGTTTGTGCATTTACAAGCCCACACCACAATTGACAGTATTCCTTCATTCAGAACTCTGAATGAACTTGCTAGAGTCCCTTTAAATAACACAACAGGAACAGTTCTGTTCAGGAACTGCCCAGGTACTGTGACCTGTGCAGAATTATAAGAAAATCCTGCGGGGGCAGGAGTCTAAGCAGACCACACACGGACTTCCCTCTCCCCTGACACTTCCTCCAGCTCCTCCGAGGGAAAACCAAGTTGTCAAAGGCCAGCTGTGAGACAAAGTCCCTCCAGCGTTTCCTAGGTCTTCCCCTCATAGTGGCGTCCAAGAGGCATCCGGAACAGATGCTCGAGCCACCTCAACTGGCTCCTCTCGATGTGGAGGAGCCTCTCCTAAGATACCGAGCTCCTCACCCTTTCTCTAAGGGAGTGCCCAGTCATCTTGCGGAGAAAACTCATTTCGGACACCTTTATCCGGGATCTTGTCCTTTCGGTCATGACCCACAGCTCATGACCATAGGTGAGAGTAAGGAACCATATGCATAATATCAATTGCAGTCTAATAGCCAAAGTAGAAAGATTTTGATTGTGGTTCCACAAAAATAGATCAGTATTACATTTATTTGGCGTAATGTGGTGAGTGTGGAGGTCTTGATAGCGTTTCTAACTTCAGAAGTTCATTTCTTTCAGCACTTTGGCTTTCACTTGTTTCCAGGGACGCAGGGACAAGTTTTTCATGGCCCATTGGCCTCATCTAATTTGTTGGAAGAGAACAGTCTATGTCTAAATTTGTCACTGCAGCCACCAAGGTTGGCACCAATGGATGGATCACTAAGCAGCACCCCTGTCTCCCATATCAATTTCATCTCAAACCCTAAAAATATAACCAATTATACAAAGAAAAAATGCATTGTCTTTTTCCTCAACGTTCTCAAGGTGCAGAATGTGGAGAAGAAACCGTTAGGAGAAACTTAAAATGTGTGTCAATGTGACATTATTTTAGTTGCACATTACCAGTTACCTTAAGCCATTTATTTACAGTCCACAAATCAATATGTGGATGCCACTCTTCCTCTTCCTACCCAGACAGTCTAAACTCCTCACTTCAACTATAAAGGCCAATTATGTCAGCCAAGCACCAATGCATGTCCCATCTTCTCTTTAGTCAACCGACAGCCTTTCAGGGTTGTCAATTCCACCCCCTTAATCATCTAATAACAGCAACAATTGGTAATTAGGTATCCCCAGAGTAAGCAATTAATTATGGGTTCACAACATGCCTCCCCTTGCTAATAGTTTGGTAAAAAGACAGCTCACTCGATGCTACATTTAAGTCATAAACTTTTATTGCCTCTCAAACATGAAGAGTCAATTATGTAGGCAAATGAAGCTGTGGTAGCGACCCTGTAGGGGGGAGGTTGATGAAGAGTGTAACCACCCCTGCAGCTTTAAAGCATGGATGCAGAGTAAATAAACGCACTGATAATTAACAATTGGCACATATCAACAAGCCTGACTTGGTCTGTTTTGAGTTTCCATCCTTCTGGGCCTCTTCCAATTTTGTCTGTAAGTGGGAAACTGAAAATCTGTTGCTCTGTTTTTTATTCAATTCTTTTGTGAAAAGCCTGATCAAGGGCATGTAGCAATTTACAGTAGTTGTAGCACAATGAATAGCACTAGAAGATTACATATAGAGCCTTGACAAATTTATACAATCTGAAAGAGCTTTCAAACTGTTTGGAACTCATCTTGACCTGGAGTACATTTTAGTAACTAACTTTTCATTTTTGGGGAAAAAGTGTAGTTAAAGCGGCACTGCGTAACTTTTAGACAGTAGAGGGGCCAGAGTGTATCCTAGCTGGCAAGTTTGGAAGACAAAAAAACATGTCCTCTGAAATGGTAGGGTCATTTTAGTGTATTCTGCACAAATACAACTGTGCTAGGTTCCAGTGTATTGGCTTTTTTCGGCTCCTTTATTTTTGAGCCATTAAGTGCATCACTCACATCCCGGTGACTGGGACGTTGCATTGAAGGTTTCTGGCCAGCTGAGGGCTGTATCAGTGAGATGTGGTGCATGAATTTACTAATCTTACGTCAAAGAACAATCAAAACCAAATGAAGGGGTAAGGGGTAGGGCTAAGATTAAAGTCTACCCCTAAGAATTGAGACACAACACCTGTAGGGGCAAAGATGTATAATAAGATTTATAATAATATAAGGTTAATAAAAGATGTCATATAACATACATCTAGTACAAGTATTCATAATATAGGCTATAAATATATAATCTCATAGTTTATAAGCTAATATTATGATGAGGTCTAATAATACATCTGTCATCATCCATCATCCATAATATTAGGATCCTTAAAAGGTATTGAATTCCACAATGAAAATATAAGGCCTTAATTAGCATTAAAATGTCTTAAATCCATGTTTCAAAGGTCTTAAAAATAAACCGACAACGTAAAGAACATTTTATGTTCATTTTAAAATAATGTAACGTTACATCTTTGTCAGGCAGAACCAACTAACAAATTACACATTCGTACCGGGTTCGTTAGGTGAGTGGACTGGACATTACCAGATGGAGAAAAGTTTGAGCTTTAACCACGGGGAAGTGCAAATTTAATGAAAACTGGTTACATAACCCTTATTTTGCGGCGTGGTGAAGTGGCAATGTGTTCGAGGTCCGTTGTATATTGTGCAAAAAATTTGTAAAACTCAGAACAATGGGAATAAAAGCTTTGGAGACCCACATGCAGTGCGAAAAACACAAAGCAGCTGCGAAAACCTGTCAAAAAACATCAGACATTTCTCAGTTCTGTTCCATCGTGCCCACCACCTCAGCACCACAGAGCGCTGCTCCAAGCCATACACCGGCATCTGCATCAGCTTCAGCATCCGAGGAGAAAACGGATCAGTGCAGAAACGAGTTCAAGAAGGAACATAATTTTTAAATCGTTATTATTGCCCTTATTAGTTACATTTTGCACCTCTCTCACAGCCTTGGTGGTGGTAAACCACCCTGCCTTATGGGAAATTATCTTATGTGGTCTTCCAAAATCTCCATTTGAAGGGGTGAATAGCCCTTCCCCTTTATCCAAATAAGTACTGAGACACCCTTAGCGTAAAATTCCAAGGGGTAGGAATAAGTTAAAGAATTGTGTTGAGCCTTTGTTATGTTGGTGTTCCTTGGGATCATTTTGACCCCAGGCTTTTTATCTTTATATCTGTCTTTAATACTGTAAATATCAAAATTACACACACATTTTTACACACGTCTTTCAGATGTTATTAAAGTCACTATAGTATCCAATTTATAATCAAAAACTTCCCCCTGCTTTAAAGCCCTCCTTTAATAAAACACAGCGGCGGCTTGTGATGGAAAAAGTAGGGGGGGCTGAGGGAGATTTCTGCTGTTTATTTATTACATTAACACCAAAGTAACGATTTAAAAACAAATAGCATCTAATGTAATTATTAAAGTATGAATTTAGAATGTCCTTGTAGATTTCAAATATTGTTCTTTCAAAGACAAGGTCTTACCAAGTCATACAAGTCATACACGTCATACAAGGAAACCAAGTCATACAAGGTGAACTTATAATTGCTGTAATTTGCGTCAATATTCAATAAACACAAAGAGGTAAATAGTCGCTGTTATTACATGGAGTAACAACTAGATGAAGAAGACTGCATTACCAATTGTAATGGTGAGCAAGTCAATAAAAATTATTTACATTGTCTCCAGTGTCTAAGACAGACAAAAAAACAAAAACATCAAAATCCTCCAAGCACTCAGCATCTCCTCTGCTCCTCCAGGGACACAACAGCATCTCCTCTGCTCAAAGCAAACAAGGGAAGCAAAACAGCGAGTTAGTTACTCCACAGCCGGTTAGCCACGGCCTCCTAGTGTACCATGTCCGCGAAAAGCCTCTAGTGTAAGACGCTTCCTTGTCTTTCACCTGCTGTCTGATGTTAATTTGTGGCTGGTCCGGTCCCATTTCTTTTATTTTTTGTTTTTCAGCCAGTGGTCTTCTTTCAAACGGAGTTTGAAGAAGAGATTGCACGGTTTCTTTCTCGTGTGACGCCGGCGCCATTGTCAACTCAAATCTCACTGCCGCCGCCGCGGTTGGGTGTGGTCACGCACTGCCACGTGACCACACCCAACTCATGTTATTCTCCGATGGGCGCAGAGGCAAAGCGCCCATCGGAGAATTATTACTGCGCGTCACTGATTGGTTGAATTGATCACATTTAGTGACGTTTTATAGCATATCAGAGCTCCATTGGTTAGATAGTGAGGGCGTCCTTTCTCGGCGCCCCGAGCATAAAACTACCATAGACTGTAAAAAGAAAACTACACATTTATGATGTTATGCGGCACATGATGAAGCTGGTAGACAAAAAGACCCCCTCCCCCCCCCTCTCCCTCATTCTAGTGTGAAAAACACGTACAGAAGAAAGTCATGTTTTTTTCAAACTGAATTATTATTATTTATTTTTTTTTACTTGGTAGGAGTGGCGGCGCCCCAGCACCCATAATAGATCAGCCGCTACTGATAAAACAGCAACAATAGTATAGTGAGAACCAGTTTACACAATGTGGGTAAGGAGCAAACATAATTCAAACAGGAACTTTTATTTAAAAAATAAAATAGAATTCTTGCGAGGACATTGATAGTTTACCCCCCCAAAAAGTAGAGAAGCAAACATACATAAGCTTGCAAAATGGCTTTTTTCATTGATATATTGAGAATATATCTGACACAAACGACAATTTGGGTAGAACACTAATTATGAGGGACTAATGAGGCTTTTTCGATGATTAAGAAACTGCTCATGATGGGTTGTCAGCTGTTTTCTGACAGGCCCCAGTTTGTGTGCCTGGGCGGTGTCCTGTCTGATTCCATAGTTAGTAATGTGGGGTCACCACAAGACACTGTCCTTTTCTCTATTTCTATTGACTTAGTACACTTCAGTACACCTCATGTCCAGTACAGCTCCAGACCCTGCCACCTGCACCAGTTTTCTGACCACTCTTGTTAGTAGGTAGTTGTGTATATCAGATGAGAACAGGAGTTGGAGTACAGGACACTGTTTGCAAACTTTGTGGAACGGTCATAGGCAAACCACCTTCACTTAAATGTTGAGAAGCCCAAGAAACTAGTGGTGGACTTCAGGAGGAAGAGGACACCAGTGGAGCTTGTCAACATGTTGGGCCTTATGCTGAAAGTTGTGGACCACAACAAGTACCTGGGAGTTAACTTGAACAGCAGCTGGAGTGAAAGAACAACACAGAAGCTTTGTACAAAAAGAGCATGAGTAGACTTTGATGAATGCATTAAGATACTGGATGTCTTCTACAGATCTGTGGTGGCAAGTCCAGCCGTGGTCTGCTGGGGAGCAGTACCAGCAAGACGGAAATCCACAAACTCACTAAAATGAACTTGAAGGCAACCCACTTCATTGGACTAGATATGGACTATAGAAGGGCAGCGGAGTTTGTTTTCTTAAAACTTCCTGTGTAATGCACTTTTTATTAACGCGTTATGTATATAAGATATTGTTTACAGTTCACATATGTACAGTACATATGTATATCAAATAAATACAATAAAAATATGTAAATATGCATATTTTTTGCCCATTACCCATTTTTTATTTCATTGTTTGAAAATTGAAGTTGTTTGTTTTTTTGCAACGTATTTGCAACAAAGTTCCATCAAGTGGATTAGAGTTTTAGTTTTTTTTTGAGGGAGCTGGTGTTGGGGAGGTGGGACTATTTAGGTAGTCAACTAATAAACATAAAGTACTTCCCACACAAATGTAGAGAAAAACCGTCTGGAGGTTTTAAACGATTGGGGTCAAATTGACCCCAAGGATTAAACAGGGATGCATATTTTGAGGATATAACATTTCTCAGTTGTTTTCTTGTTATAACAACTACAATATTCCTTGTTTTTTTCTCAAGATAACAATGTAATTGTATTTATCACGAGAATTTAAAAGTGTTTTTCTCAAGAAAACTATTCCATTTTACAGGTGTAAAGTTAGAAGTAGATTGGCACACATTTGAAAAAGCAATAAAAACATAAGAACGCTAATGTGGCAAAGGATAAGCACACTTATCAGATATTCAGTGTAGTGTTATACAAATCACACTACACATATAAAAGATTTAATTCGTTTTACAACAACAGTTTGGGGGGGGGGGAATTTAGCTCAATAGGCATAATGCATTTAAGATGTTCGGCCCGCAGACATTCTTCACATCTTGAAGATCTGGAATATGCTGGCTTTGCCCCTTTCACTCAGTTGTGTGAACCCCTCCCCTCCTGCCGATAGTGTCAAAGATTCATATTCATTTTGTTTATATTATGGTCCATTTAACACTTTGAGGCCAAAGTTGTTGTAATATTGAGCAATATAACATAAAAACATGATATTGATATTGTTATTGGATCCATAGCCACCTTACAACTCATTTTTATTGTGATTTTGCTTAATAGCAGAACCATTATTAAAACTTTAATTAAATAAAATCCAAATAACTGTAGTATCACTGTCCAGAGAAAAGGAGGCCATGGGGTGATTTAGGTATATAGACCCAATAACAGTGGCACTATTGAGCATTTAAGTTCCCAGTAAAAATAATAAAACATGAAAAAGGCCTGTGCCACTGCCAATGCCCCGAGGACAACATTTAGATGAAAATGGATTTAGCCTATTTTATTGTATGATGAAACAGAGGCTTTTTAAAAAAATATATATTTACAGCTTTTGGTTTTCGAGTTATTAATTGCGAAAGTTCGAATCTCCTTCTAAATCCTCTCGAGAAAACAACTTCCGTTTGCTTGTGATAACAAGAACAGTAAGTCGTTATTGCAAGAAAATAACAAAGAGAATAATCTCGAGAAAATGAAGCTGTTATTTCAAGAAAACAAACAAAAGTAAATAGTTAAAATGTAAAAGCGGGAGGAAAAAAAAAACTTCCTTAGGCTTCAAGTGTATCTCTATGTTTTATTTTTTTGGTCTTTCTCCGTATATATGATGTTGCTCCAATGCCAACCAAACACTTCTGCTTCAGTCCTGGTGGTTTTTGAGAACACATTCCTTCTAGCAGTCTTCGGGCTACAGAAATTCTTCTCAATATTTGAACTGTGAACTTCGTCTTAGATTTAAGAAGTTTTGAGAATCTTTTTTTACTTTTGTTGCATAGTACCATTGCACCATTGCATCAAACCTTATCCAAATTGTAAAAGCAATTCTCCTTTGCAGCAATAGGTCAATCATTGGGAAAATGACAGAAAGGAAATAAACTCAGAAGATGCACCAGAGAAGGGGAAACAGAGACAAAAGTATAAGCTGGAGCACAAAGCGATAAGGGGAGGGGGGGGGCAGATGAGGTATGGGTGTGATGACCTTCCTCCTTGGAGTCAGAAAATAAAACAAAGCAGCAGCCGGTGGCCCTCTAGCTACGTCAGACTGCCCTGTCGATCAGTTGTCCTATTAACATGTCAGAACAAACAAACCAAACAAAAACACCCAGCGCCGGTGAGTGAGCACACGGATGGATGGGTGCCTGAGCTTGGAGGAGAACTGGCTGTGTGGCTGTGAGAGATGTACTGCTTGCCATTGTGCACCTGTCATCAGTCATTTCTCTTCGTCCTGCTTCCTTTTTAACTCTGCAAACAGAAGCAGAAAGAGCACTAGACCAATCTGTCCCCAATGCTTAGAGATGTATTCAAAATACATCTGCTGAAATACTATTAGATAATGGTGCAGCCAAAGTGGGTCACAGCTGATGATCCTATAAGCAGCCTTAATTTATGCTCCAACACTTTTCCCATGTTGTGTGCAGTTCAAAACTGCCTCACACGCCACGTGGTCTTGCAAGCCCAAATGTTGTCTATTCCTTTATATGCTTGGACTTTTAATCTTGTCGAGTGGGTTATGGAGCACGGCTGTCCGTACACAAAAGCAGTAGGGAGGCTGATCTAATACATTGAGCTCTTTCTCTGTTAATGCATGCCCCCCACTCTTTTTTCCCCATCTCCCAATGTCTTAGCATGGATCACCAGTGGCTCCTAGTGAACCTCTTAAGTATTGCGCATAGAGCTCCATCACCAACAAAATCCTTGACCTAGATTTTTTTTTCTTCTGCACATAACACAACTCTTTTTAATCACACTAGTGTTTGTGGAAACCCCCTTTAAAAAAAAAAGAATAGTGGATGAAGATGTAAAGCTTTCTAGTTGGACAGATTTGCCCTGGATAATTTTTTAGAGACTGTGAGCAAGTCTATTGGCAGCTGTGTGAGGTTGCTTCATCTGAGAACAAATTCATGCTGAGCAGTATATTCCTGTGGAAATGGAGAATTTAAAAAAAGAAAACCATTAGGAGTTTTCTAATAAAGATGTCATGTGCGTTCTATCCATCATATTGGCAGGGACTTCTCCATATTGTTCAGGAGTCCAGTGCACAATGTCTACAGTGTCACAAGAGAAAAAGGCATTAGCCTATCCTTTAGCTATGTTTAGTTATATGTTCTGTGCACTATATTGATTAGTGTGCTTTTTTTTTGATTTTATAAAAAGATTTTGCTTGGTGGGACATACAACCACTTAATATTATTTTCAATAGTACAGATGTAGCACTTTCCTGCCAATGAAACAGTTGATTCTGTCCCATAGCTCAATAGTCTTACCTTTGTGAAACCAATGCCAAAAGCAGGCGTCTAATGTTTGGAGCCATTTGTAGAGGACAGATGTAGTCAAGGTAGTGCACACTTTTCACTGTATGGATTTCAAGCAGAAAGTATAGTAACTAAAGCACAACACATCCTTTCCTTGCTCAGGAGGACTATGGTTTCATTATTTTCTTTTCCTATTTTGACCTCTATCTGTGTTTACCAGAGGTGGTCCAAGAAATTCCTAACAGCCCGCTGGATAAAAGGTACACTGTGTTAGAAGATTTAACTGGGCAAACCTTGGGTTTTTGTTTATATGGTGACAATTTTACCCTAGTCATTGTTCTTAGGTTTGCATTCTTATCTAACGTGCTGTTCCCAATTCAGACTTGTACAAAATGGCATGTCTTTGTTACCTCAGAATGTTATATGTTATATGTTTTTGTAAGTCACTGA